>PVJN01009534.1:0-37500 GCA_004026805.1 Lasiurus borealis | reverse complement strand
AGAGATCCCCATTGCAAATAGGCTTGGCCTAATAACTTGCTTTACCGATGGAATAACATGTCATTTTGGGGATGTGTTTGAGAGCTGGTCAATCTCTGCTGCTCTTTCATGTCAGTTAGTTATATTCTCCCTAATGGAGGCTGGACTCCCAGGATTTGGACAACTACATGGAAGAGAGCTTACCATTAACCCCCTCCTCCCCAACCCTGTCCACGTCCCTCCATTCATCAATGTCTGCTGTAGACTCTGATTGGACAGGTCTTACAAAGGAAAGAAACCTTCATTGTCATAGACCACTTCTACTTTGATTGTTTATTTCCATAGCATAACTTGGCATGTTTTGACAGAGATAAAAGTGACCAAGCAACTTGAGATGAATGCTTCTTTTTTCTGGAATTAGGTAGGGCATACATACATTTAAAAATATGATTGTAGAATATTAGCACTATATGAGATCTTACAGAGACTTAAAATAAGCCCTTCGGTTGATGGATGAGGAAATTAAGAAGTAGGGATTAAGGGTTTTGCCCAGAGAAGCATTGGCAGCAATGCCAGAAGTGTTTCTAAAGACCAGTGCACTTCAGATACAAGTTCAGTAACTTTTCCATGAATTTGTACTTATTTTGTCCACTATGGGTCAAATTGTTTTAAAATTACACAAAAACTCGGAGTAATGATACAAAGAGTAAGACACATATCACCTTTACCCACTGGTTACTTTTTTTTTAAGTTATTTATTATAGTGTCATAGATGTACCACAGTTTGTTTGTTTTTTACTTTTTATTTTATTGATTTTTTACAGAGAGGAAGGGAGAGAGATAGAAAGTTAGAAACATCCATGAGATAGAAATATTGATCAGCTGCCTCTTGCACAACCCCTACTGGGATGAGCCCACAACTACTGGTTCATGCCCTTGACTGGAATTGAACCCAGGACCTTTCAGTCTGCAGGCTGATGCTCTATCCACCGAGCCAAACCGGTTTCGGCTGGTTAATTAGTTTTAACCAATATTCATTGATTACTCACACTACACCAGGCAACTTACCTATATTACCTCCAATGAGCTATGTAAGAGCCTGCCAGCTACTCTGTATTTTATGCCTGAAGAAAATGAAGGCAGAAATTTTGTGTAGGATTCATAATTGGCAAAAGAAAATGAGATTAAATTGGCATGATCTGTCTCCAGATCAGGCTCTATGAATGTTTAACTAAAGCAGAACCACACCAGAACAGAAGCTGCTCCCGTTTCTCTGTCCATAAACAGTGTATAATCTTTGTTGGGGAGCAAGCAGGGCAACTGGGAAGAGAATAATTTTAAGAAAATAAAAAATCCTATATAGTAAAAGTCTAATATGCAAATTGTCCCCTGAGAGGGGGTCATTTGATTGGGAGTTTGACAAGGAGACAGGGAGTTCAACCATTCTCTATGATGTGCGCTGACCATTAGGGGGCAGCATGGAACATGGGGGGCATAGGCGATATGGGACTGGCAGCAGGCAACAGCATAGCCACTGCCAGCCCTGATGAACCCCAATAAGAGCCAGACCACTACAGGATGGTGGAGCAGGTGAGCGGGAGGTGCCAGGCCAGGGCAGGAGTGAGTGGGGACCCAATCACCCCATCAATAGTCCTGCAGACAGGAACCAGCAGTGGCAGCTGAAGGTAGAGCCACACACCTGGCTCCCAGGCACTGAGGGAACTGGGCAGGGACCCCAGTCCCAATTGATTTCCCTGCAGGCAGGATGGTGGAGCAGGATGCCAGGTGGGACTGCAGGGATGCAAAGCTGAGGGCATGAGCTTGGGACCAATCCCCACAGGCCACCTCAAGGAACTCCACCTGTGCACAGATTCATGCATCGAGCCTCTAGTTAAAAGATAAAGGTTGAATCAGTCGTCTCATGATCATCGGTGGAAATCCTAGACAGTCATCAATTATTTATCAATTAATATGCTCCTGGTGCTCTTCTACAATCACTCTGAAATGTAGATATTTAAACCCACTTCAGACATCTGAAAATGGAAGGCTTCAATATAATTCAGTATCTCACTCTGCTAAGAAGTCTTGGGTTTTTTGCCGACTGAGCACAAATTAAGGATTGGTTACACTTCAAAAGGCAAAGGTGGGGAAGGCTGTCTGGGTTTCAGAGATGGTTGACATCCTTGTGATGAAAGGCCTTAGGCTATGGACTTTATTCTGAATTCATCAGGCGAGATCAAGGCAGGGGAGACTTTGGAACTCTATTAAAACTAGACAGGAGGAAGATTGATCTGGTAAACATAACATGCATTAGATCAAGGAGGGGTTTGACTTAGGGAGATAAATAAGATGGTTGTTCTAATATTTTAAGTAGTAGAAGTAGCAGTTGAATAATAATAATAATAATAATAATAATAATAATACCAAATTGAAGGACTGGCTGTGAAGATAAAAGAAAGGGGACTAGTGTCTGCTCTATGGGCATTCAGGCAGCGGAGACACAATTTGTAGCTCAATCTGTGCTAATGCTATGTGCCTTTTTACTAGTCTGTGCTTTGTTGTTGTTGTTTTTTAATCCAAGGGCTGACTATACTCAATCTGAGCATGATAACTGTTGTGGGAGCCCCTATCCACGTCCCGTGTGGTTCAGGGTTCCCTGTTCAGGTTTCGGGTTCTGAAGGAGGTTGCACGCAAATGAAATGAGAGACTAGAAAACATTAATTTGGCGATATTGGGGGGCCAGGCGGGAGCCTTCCTCTAGTGGAAAGGACTGCCACTTGCTCTGGCCTTTTTCTCCCTTTTATTAAGGCTTTGGGACATACCCCTAGCCTTTAGGCAGGAAATAACAAAACAGAAATTAACATGAAACAAACAGGTAGAGGTTGCTTCAGTCAACAATATTTCAACTAAACAGTGAGTGATTAGCTCTGACCTTTCAGAGCAGTTAAGGTTGACCAGCCTTCTGGCTTCCTGTTTACATCCATTTAGTAAGAACAATGTTTGGTTTCCGACAACTGTGATACTCATTTGCCTCCTGTAATCACGTAACTGCGATATGCAATGGTATGCTAGACACATGGGCTGTTAAAGTTTTCTTTGCCAGAACCTGTGGAACCACATGAAAATTTTTTCTATGCACATTCAAAGGTGTCCTGTCGATTCTTCGGGAACTCTCTGTGCATTTATTACAATGGCAATGACAGCTGTGACACATAAGTCGAACCAATGTGCGCTTGAAACTTGGGTCGCCTATTGCTGATCCCCTTTCACACGACTTGCTTTTTAATAAAGAGCAAGGTTTGCCTAAACATTCCTTTTTCTGTTTATCCACATGACAGTGTTTATATACATTAGTGCCCTGCCCTCTTGTGCGCTGGTTCTGGCTGTACGATTTGCATTTTAAGGGGAAAAAAAAAGGAATTAAATATTTATGAGTTTCTGAAGGTGTCCAGAAACTACTTTTCTCCAGTTGTACTCTAATCCTTCCTTTTCTCCTCTAACATGTTACTGCTTCTTAAACAGAGAATAAAGAAACAAATGTCTTCTTTTTTTAATAGTCTTGCATTACACGAACTCACATTTGCTTGTTCTGTCTGCTTTGGAGCCACACTTGACTAGAATTTTCCTGCCCTGTCTGAGCTGACTGCTCCATACACACAAGCCTGGATACCCTTCAATTCTATAATTTCATTCCCCTTTTAATCACGGAGTTGAAAGTGGAGAGACAACAGTTAGGCTTTTATTACGCCAGTTCCAAGATGTTTTAATAACAGACCACGTGGAAAACTGGGGGTGCAAAAAGGAGGCATGTGGAGAGGAGAGCGCAAATATTTCTTGACTTCAAAGCAAAGAGAAAAGGATAAGTAAGCCATTCTGTAGCCATCAACTATATATATTTATTACCCTTTAAAATGGCCAGAGGTTCCGAAGTATAAATAAAAGGGACTATTTGGAAGTCTGACACTATTCCTCCCTCTCAGAACTATGCAAAATGCACTTACTCTGAGAGCAGTGTATACGTTTAATCATTTTTAAAAATTAAATTAAACAAGAAAAACATGCTTGCTTTAACAAATTCAAACAAAAATATATATGTGTGTACAGTTAAATGTGTTATTTGGCCTTAATAGTCCTGTGTTTATTGTCCTAGGAGAATTTTTCTATGCACATAAATATGCATCTTATATGTTCCACTAAAGTTTTGTTTTGGTCTTGTAAACAAATTGGCCTCAGATTCTTCATTGTGTTCTGTTCCTTGCCATTCTATTTAACAATATGGAGTGGATATTTTTCTAAGTCAGAATCTAATTCAATTATTTTAATGGCTACCCAGTTTTACATTTATAGATATTGTGTAATTCCTCTTCCCTCCTCCCATCCCCCCGTCTCTCTCAATCTTCTCTTTTTTATTTTTTTTTCTAACACTAGCAGTATTCCTATGAGCTTACTTAGACATACAATCAGCCATTATATCTGCATCCACAGATTCAAATCACCCAGGTTGAAAATATTTTCAATTAAAAAAAGAAAAGCTGACGATATATTCCATACCAAACATACACAAATACTTTTTCTTGTGATCATTCCCTAAACAATACAGTATAACAATGCTCTACATTTCATTAGTTATTATAATTAGAGATTATTTAAAACATAAGGGGAGGCTATGCATAGATTATATGCAAATACTGTGCCATTTTATATAAGGAAATTGAGCAGTCATGGATTTTGTTATTCATAGGGTCCCAGGTACCCATTTCTCATGGCTACTGAGAAAGGACTCTATATTTGTGTATACATGCTCAACTGTCTGGGAGAAAATATATCCATACATATATCGCTTAACACTTAAAACATCTTTTCCCTTTCATGTAACGAATGATAGACTCATTTACACATTTTGCCTGTGTCTACATCCTCTCTACAGTCCAGAAAGAATATTTTAGGCAAATTTTGTAAATTTTATACCTGGAGTGCTGAATATCACCAAGTACAATTCTCACTAATGAAACACTTCTGCACTTTATCCTACTCCCAGCCACTTAGCTCTAAGCGGTCATACAATATTCAAATATCTCTTCCTCCTTTGTACCAGCACCCATAGTCACGTCTGCTTATGGTGCAGTCTTTTCCTCTGCTCCACATTCATCAACATGCTGGCGATGCTATTTCATTTTTCTCTTTCCTCCCAGTAATTTCAGTATCAGCCTCTCTCCGCAGTAAAGAACAAAGCGGCTGTGGAAATGACAGCTTCCCAGGAGCCATCTAAGTACCATCCTCTGCTCCGGTTTGTTTGTTCTTTTTAGAAGATCAGAGAACACCAAGCATGGACTACATCTGACAAGATGCTGGGTTGAACTCATTTTTAGCCGATGTCGTGCTGTGCGTGACGGTGTTGCAGGCAGAAGAGTGATTTAGGACAATGGAAGGATGGGGCAGCATGGCAGCATTTCCTATTTTCTTTGCAACTTCGTCTATTTGACAGAAATGATTGTCACTTTGGTGACGAAAAGGCCCAGAGTTGAAGTGACGTTAGTTTTATGAAAAGCTAATCAATTCATTTAGGCATACATAGTGGAAGGCTTTTTTTGTGCCTATAATTAGGGATAGACTGAGAGATGGCATAGCCAGTAGATACAGGGCAAGTGAGGGAGGGAGGGGGGCAGATAAATGAGGACATGTACTGGGGGGTGGGGAAGGCAACAGGGAAATAATAATAAATAAAAATAAATAAAGTAAACTGAATCCTTAAAAAATAAAAAAAAATAAATGTACTATGACTTAACCATATCTTGGAATAGCTTTTAGTTACCATTTTCTATTAACATTTTCTATGTATCAGACACAGTACCAAGAACTTTCAAATGGTATATTTTTAAAATCTATAAAACTTTACTAAATAAACATTGCTACTCCACATTAAAAAAAAAAATGGGAGGAAATAAGACAATGCATCTTTTTTTTAAATATATTTTATTGATTTTTTACAGAGAGGAAGGGAAAGGGATAGAAAGTCAGAAACATCGATGAGAGAGAGACATTGATCAGCTGCCTCCTGCATGCCCCCTACTGGAGATGTGCCCACAACCAAGGTACATGCCCTTGACCGGAATCGAACCTGGGGCCTTTCAGTCCAAAGGCCAACACTTTATCCACTGAGCCAAACCGGTGTCAGCAAGACAATGCATCTTTACTGAGCTACTGTAAAATAATTTCTGGGGCCAGTGTAGCTAAATAGAAAGGAACTATTGTGAGAATTAGGGAAACCAAAGTCTTTAAAACCACTCTTTTTAAAACAAGCATCTATTTTCCCAGATAAGAATATTTGAAATTTATAGTATGCATTTATTTTGAAGACTTGTTCAAAAAGGGAAAGCCCCCTGCTTCTGACTATATGGCAACCCGGGAAATACAGCGGGTATTATGTAGGTTACACGCATGGCCCAAGGCTGTCTGTCCAACGGCAAAGAGAAGTGATGAATCTATTTATGCTGGATAGAAATCACAAGAGAGAAAAATCAACAGTTGAATCAAATCAATTGTCTTAACCTGCAAGAAATAAACTATTGCTAAACTAAAACCTGCATTCATTTCAGCTAATTGGCATGAGTTGGAAATCAATTTGATGGGCTCATCTGGGGCTCCATGAAGTATCTGTATTATTTGGTGGTTCTCTTGTAGCATCCACCAAGGGAGGGGAGGCAAAAGTAGGAAAGCATGATTTATGCAAATTACCCAAGTGCCTTTGGCTACAACAGTTTTAAACTATGTGAGGTTTATTTGTCTGGGAATTCTAAAATTTTGGAGTAAAATAGTACATTGTGTAGAGTTTGCTATTTTAAAGTAAAAAAAAGATGGATGTAAAATTGAGAGAGTCTTTTTCTTCCTTCATACTTGAAGGAACTGAGTTAAGAGCATTTTTTAAAAATATATTTTATTGATTTCCCACAGAGAGGAAGGGAGAGAGACAGAAAGTCAGAAACATCGATGAGAGAGAGACATCAATCAGCTGCCTCCCGCAAACCCCACACTGGAGATGTGCCCGCAAGCAAGGTACGTACCCCTGACCAGAATCGAACCCGGGACCTTTCAGTTCACAGGCCGACGCTCTATCCACTGAGCCAAACCAGTCTCGGGAGTTAAGTGCATTGCTGATGCAGGTATGACCAACTAGTTGGCTAAGAGAGATGCCTTCAATATTGAAATTAGGCCAATCTAAATGCAATACTGCCTTTCACGTCTCAAAAACTTGAATTGCTTCACGAAAGGGACAATTTGCCTAAAATGCATGAGCATCTGGAAAAATGTCCTTTATTCAGGATTTGCCTACCTGAGAAGTCATTAAGAAATTCCAGAAAACACTAGCTATGTTTTTAAGATAGGAAGTCCAAACTAAACTATGAGTCAAAAAATCCATTTGACAAAAGTGAAATTTCATCCAATTAACTCCACATGGTAAATATATTGGCAAATTATTTAGACCACTCAATAGCTTGGGGAATGTTGCCAACATAACTAAGATGGAAGGGAATTCTACTTTTTAAAAAATGACTGCTTCTCCCACTACAAATTTAGGCATCATGATTCTGGAATGCTTTATTGCGGTGTAGATCCAGGACTAATGGAGCTTAATGGTGTCCTCTTTAAATGCGGGGTTACTATTTAACACAAAGACAGTTAGTTACTTATGTTAAACCAGCTACTCTAAGGTCACTTAAGAGTATAGGTCTTTAATAAAACCCAAATGTCAGTTTCATTTTAGATTTTTTTCAAGGCCCCTCCTTGCCCATTTGGCACTTTTGTGTATATTAGATCAAGGTACTTTCAGAATGGACACCACCTATGTCAGCAGCCCTTGGCCTCCACTGTGCCGCCACATCTGAGTACCACTTTGCAGCTGCCAACTACTCAACTGAACATCACAGCCCCGCATTTACCAATGATCTCTAATTGGGAATTTGTCACACTATTTTCTCTACATGCTTTGACACTTTTCTACTAATCTCGAGTCTTTAAAGGTATCCATACCCTTTGATCCTCTGCCAAAAAAAAAAAAGTTTCATATTTTAATAAAATGAATTATTTAAAGATATCGAGTTTATATTTCTTCCACCTCTATTTACTCCAAATGACTGTATAGCCTTCCTTTATTTGTCTCAGAGAAAGAAGTACCCCTCCTCTTACATGGGATTAGCTTGTTCTTCACTCTCTCACCTGCACAGGGGATTGGCTATACCAGTCTTCCCACCCACCCCAACCCATCCCACCCCTTCGTTCACATGTTCAAGCATGTTGCTGATATTTTCATTCACATGAGATTGTCTTTCTCAGAGCAGAAGTGTTTAATTCTAATGAAGTCTAGATTATATCAATTATTTCTTTCAGGGAGTATGCCTTTGATTTGTACCTAAAAAGTTATCACCAGACCCAAGGTGATAGACATTCTCTATGTTATTTTCTAATGGTTTGTAATTTTTCATTTAAATCTGTGTTCCATTAAATTATTTTTTCTATATTTTTAAAATATATTTTTAGTGATTGATCTAAACTTTGTCATCCTAGCTAATAAAAGAGTAATATGCAAATTGACTGTATCTCCACTACACCCGCAAGTCATGCCCATCAGCCAATCAGGAGCAAGTGTGCATATTAACCCAACCAAGATGGCTTTGGCCATAGAGAGAGCAGGAGGGAGGCTTGGGTTGCCCCAGTGATGCAGAAAGCCAAGCATTCCACACATCCTGGCTGGCCCAGGCCTCCACTTAAGGCAACAAAGTTTCAATTGTAGAAGATAAATAAATCCCAACAGAAATGGCTGCCTCCACGGAACAAGCAGAAGGCTTAGCTCTGCTCCAGGCTACAGTTTCAATTGTAGAAGATAAATAAATCCCAGATATCAGGGACTCAGCTTGAGTCACTGGGGAATGTGTCCTGCCTGCAAGCCACCAGAAGTTCCTGGCCCAGGCCCATGGGAACGCCCACCCTGATCTGAGACACCCGTCAGGGCAAACCAGCTGGCCTCCACCCATGCACCAGGCCTCTATCCTATCTAATACAAGAGTAATATGAAGATTGACCATCACTCCAACACACAAGATGACTGCCCCCATGTGGACACAAGATGGCCACCACAAGATGGAGCAGGGGAGGGCATTTGGGAAGGACCAGGCCTGCAAGGGGGGGGCAGTTGTGGGTAATCAGGCAAACAGGGGAGAACAGTTAGGAGGGACCAGGCTGGCAGAGGAGGAAAGTTGGGGGTGACCAGGCCTACAGGGAAGGGCAGTTGGGGGCAAACAGGTTGGCAGAAGAGCAGTTAGGTTTCAGTCAGGCTGGCAGGGGAGTGGTTAGGGGGTCATTAGGTTGGCAGGCAGAATCAGTTAGGTGTAATCAGGAAGGCAGGCAGGCGAGCAGTTGGGAGCCAGCAGTTCTGAATTGTGAGAGGGATGTCTGACTGCCTGTTTGAGCCTGATCTCGGTGGGATCAGGCTTAAACAGTGGGACATGTCTTGAGGGGCCCCAGATTGGAAAGTTTCAGGCTGGGCTGAAGGACAGCCCCCACATGCATGAATTTCGTGCACCGAGCCTCTAGTGTGTGTGTGTGTGTGTGTGTGTGTGTGTGTGTGTGTGTGTATGCAACTTTGCTAGATATTGGATTTTTGATTTTTTTTCATCATTTAGAACATGCTACTCTATTTGATCCTGCTTTTTCTTAACACATTTTCATAGATCTTTAGTGATATTTATCTATTGATGTATTTTTTCTATTTGGATAATTTTTAAAAGCTTTCATTTTTGTTGTTTTTTAAATACTTTTCACTAGTTTTAATCAGGACAGGGTCAGTAAAACTACTCATGCTATCATGTTAATCAACCTACTTCTGTGCTTTTATTTTTATAAAACAGGAGATTTAGTTGTCAGGTGTTTTCAATTTTATATGAAGTGGTTGCTCTTAGATTTTTAACATGAGCTACAGTAATCTCTTGGAAAGTCCAGAGTAATTCTCTCCAGAAACTGCCAAATGAGAATATACCTCTTAGAGAGAATGTAATCACTGCTTCATCTGTTTCTAAGTGCTTTAGATCCCTTCAAAGGGAAGATAGTCATAAAGAAAATAGAGTGCTACTGGACCTACCCAAACATAAGAATATGAACATGCATGGTTATGTGTATGTGAATTAATTGTAACTATATATACACACATATATTGAAGTAGCAGAAAAAAAAATAAAACTTTTTTTAAGATGTCTCTCAAAGTTGGACTTGGTAACAAGTTGTCTATTTGGACTTTGGAATAAACAGGTAATATTTTCACAAATTTAAGTGCATTTGTAATTATTCATCTTGACAAGATAGAGATGACCCTGAATTAAGAATTAGAACACATTTAGCTTTATCGCCAGCAATGCTACTATCTGGCCTGTTAATTTAGACAGGTCTCTTAATAATTATCTGCTTCCTTATGTGTAAAATTAATTAACCCAGAATTACACACCACACAGAGACATGACAGGTCTAGAAGCAATAATGTAAGCATACTATATAAATGCAAACTGTCACACACATCTTGCATAGTAGTAGGACTCATAAAAAGAGCAAATGCATCTTCCTGGATTCCACATGGATTTACAAGCAACCATTATTCCTGACAAACAGGTTTTAGCAATGAAAATTAATGTCTCATGAAGTTTATCACCAACGGTGAAGACAGCAAACAAATAAATGTGTAAGTGCAAAGTAATTATGCATTTATATAAAAATATACTATAAAATTTCACCTCAAGTTTTATTTTAAGCTGAAATGACAGTGAAGATTTAAATGACCACATGTCTGTAATGAAGTTTTCTTCACTTTGGAAAAATGCATACAGAAATACATATCAGAGAATTATACTATATTTTGGGGGGGGAGGGTTATACTTTATTTGTTATTTTTTATTCACTTATTTATTTTGTTAATTCTTATCTGAGGATATTTTCCACTGATATTTAGGGAGAGTGGAAGGGAGAGGGAAAGACAGAAAGAAGCATAGATGTGAGAGAAACACATCAACTGGTTGACTCCTACCTGAACCATACTAGGGCCCTGGCCTATGAGGAGCCTGCAACCAAGGGATATGCCCTTGACCAGAATTGAACCTGGGACCCATTAGTCTGCAGGCCAACACTCTATCCATTTAGCCAAATTGGCTAGAGTAGCAGGGGTCATAGTTTAATTGGACCACTTGTATTTATGTTATTCTGATGAAATAATGTGTCATTCTACAGATAATTCCAGCCTGTTTATAATTCATAAATATGTATTAAGTTCCCACAATGCTAAGACCCTACTTGCCATAAGGGGCATGATTTCAGAACCTGCCTAGATTAAGCCCCACCCACAATGACTGATGAGGTGTTAAATACCTCTCATAGCAGGATTTGAGTGGAATTATACCAGTGGAACAAGGCGAATGATAGACCTTCCTGTAAGAAGGTTTTTTGTTTGTTTGTTTGTTTGTTTGTTTGTTAAATATATTTTATTGATTTTTTTTACAGAGAGGAAAGGAGAAAGTTAGAGAGTTAGAAACATCAATGAGAAAGAAACATCGATCAGCTGCCTCCTGCACACTTCCTACTAGGGATGTGACTGCATCCTAGGTACATGCCCTTGACTGGAATCGAACCTGGGACTTTTCAGTCTGCAGGCCAACCCTGAACCAAACCAGTTAGCCTGAAAGAAGGTTTTGATAGAAGAGTAGACAGAGGGAAACTCAAAGACGGTGAACATTCACATAGAGCCATGGGATAAATACAATGAGGGAGGTAGAACACAGTAATGGTAATCTAGGAGGGTGTTACAGTATCATGGAGGTAAGTACTTATTCAGGGAAAATATTGAACTTTTTCTATGTGTCTATCACTGTACTTGAACCGATGATTCAAGAACAATTAGGCATAGATTGTGCCTGCAAGTTGATTATGGTCAATTAGGATGAGGCAATCATGGAAATAAATTCATATTTCATTTAGCTCTACTACTGAACATTAGATATATCACTGTATTACCTTGACAGCAAAAGTCTCAAAGAAGAACAAGCCCATTCCTTATAGGAGAGCAGAAATAAATTATAAAAAGTAAACATGTTTGAAAAACTTTTTTATTGACTTCAGAGAGGGAGGGAGAGGGAGAGAGAAACAGAAACATCAATGATGAGAAAGAATCACTGATGGACTGCCTCCTCCATACCCCCTACCAGGGATTGAGCCCACAACCCGGGCATATGCCCTTGACCGGAATTGAACCCAGGACCTCTCATTCCACAGGCTGATGCTCTATCCACTGAGCCAAACCAGCTAGGGCAAAAAGTAAGCATTTCTGAGCTGATTTTTAAAATAAGAGATATTTCCCAGAGGGGTATGATGGGAGGTGTGGTGGTGATGGTGGTAGTAGAGTTGCAGACTGTTTTTTAGACACTCAGCAGGATTAAGCTCCTTGAGTGTAGATGCACAGAAAATGTTCATGAAAGTAGAATTTTGGAAACACTCAGTTTTGCAAAATTTCATGAGAATGTGCTTTGATTATGCTACTCTACAAAATATATTGTGATTATTATTCTGTAATATTGGATTGTTTTATTCTTCTCAATCTACAGATATAGAAGAGAGGAGTATAATCTTATATATAGGTATGCCTAATAAGCTTTACAAAAGATCATTTAAAAAGGTTTTATAAACTCAGAAAACTTACACACCTTCCAAGACTAGTAATATCACCCAATGAATTATAGTTGAATAACGCAACCTTGTATAGGTAGGATATGGGAAATTATTTGAAAATGCAGTTTTCCCCAATCTTGGCATGTTTTGTATTCTACAATACTAAACTATTATTAAAAGCTATCATAGATGAGCACTGAAGTAAAGATAGAGAATATAAATTCTAATAGTAAGGGTCTGTTTTGTGTATTGCAGGTGGAAAAATACAGAAGAAGGTGTGGAAATATATATAACGCCTGGAGAGTATTTTATTGCTATTCTTTAAGCCGCTATCACATACCAGGTACATTCCAGCATAGGCCCCAGCGAATCTCAAGTCTGCATGTTTCCGAAATACAGATAAACCTTGACAGGGCTTAATCCTCTCTATTAAAGTAGAGTAACTATCCTTGACCACTTCACATGAAAATGCTCTTTGTAATGCCAGCTGCTTCAGCAAAGATTGGAAAATCCTATATGCATCATAGATCTTTCTATTGGTAAATAGGTGGGTACCTACTTCTGGATTAGCTGAATAAAATTTGCCAAGCTTGCAAAATATCCTGCTATGAAAGTGTTGAGTGAATGATCCTAAGACTTTAGGCTAGTTTTTTTTTTCCTACATATAATTTTAAAAAGTAATCTTCCATATGTAAGAAATTGGATCTGAAGGAAAATTTATTCTCCGTTCATAATCTGCTCACCTACCAGAAAGGCATGCCTTTCTCCATTAAGAAAAAAAAAAAATCACCCGCACAAATTAAATGCAGCCCGCTTTCCAGTTCCAAAGGTGTAGCGCGGGGAAGGAAGGAACCGAGGCAAAATAAAGGGGACTCTGGAGGCTCATGACCAAAGAAGGTTTCAATCACACTTTAAAATTAAGTGTCTCAAATCAGGATTTAATTTACAGTTTAAGATTTAATAACACAGCCATTGCATGCTAATTAAACAGCAATGGATCATTTACCAACCTGTTTAATGAGGTGTAACAACTATTGCATATAAAACATACCGACATTATTATTACATTGCCATTAAACTCAATAAATCTGTTTGAATAATTATTGGTATTTAAGTACTCTAAATGGCTAACATAACCGGGTATACCTATTTATATTTAATAAAACAAGAATTTCATTGTAGGAATAATTACGCTCCCAGGACCACATTCCTGCGTTTGTATGACACGAAATTCCTATTGGCAGTCATGGAAGTCACAGCTCCAGTAAATGAAGAATTCAGCCCACACAGAAGGAACTATCCTTATCATTAGGTTTTGGAACCTCATCTTCATTATCATAATTAATAGATATAATTGTAAGAGCAGTCTCACCATTATCCTTCAGACCTGAGGATCGCAAAGCCTTAGACTACTTCCCTTTTGCTCACAGGGGATACACTGGAAAGGCTTGTCTATAAATGTAACCTGACCTCAGGTGCGGAAAGGCAGTAAACTTTATGTTGGGAGGTTTGGTGAGCTAGCAGGGAGTGGAGGGTTCTGTGGACTGAAATAAACAGAGGTAATGAGCCCTGTTTGGTGTGTATGCTGTTAGGCTGCCCACAATATGAGGAAGGTGTGATGCCACCGAGAATTCATCTGTTCCGACGAACAAATAAAGAGTTGTGATGGCAGATGCTTTCTGAGGGTGGAGAGGACCAAAGATGCATTTAACAAGATTGTGGGTATAGGGAACTTCATGTGTGATAATCATTAGGATCAAATACTTGAAGAATTTGTACAAGTAACATCTAATTTTTGGATGATAATTTGTAAATGTAACTATCTTTCTCATTTATCCAGAATTTTTTTTAAACACGTATACACACTTTTTAAAAAAAATATATATATTTTTGATTTTTTACAGGGAGGAAGGGAGAGGGACAGAAAGTCAGAAACATCGATGAGAGAGAGACATCGATCAGCCACCTCCTGCACGCCCCACACTGGAGATGTGCCTGCAACCGGAATCAAACCTGGGACCTTTCAGTCCGCAGGCCGACGCTCTATCCACTGAGCCAAACCGGTTCCGGCTATCCAGAATTTTTATTAAAAATGTATCATGCTACTCTGGAGAATAAGTAGTTGTAGTATCCAATGTGAAGATAATGTTGTATGGAAGCAGATGATATGTATCAAAGATAGGGAAAGGAATTCAGTTGAAGCTGGATATTGGAGTTAAATGCCATAAGGGTAAATGTAGACACCCAAAGAATATCAACAATTTTGTACTGAATGTTCAAATCCTTTTATGTACATTTGCTTGATTTTTTCTTTCTTTTAAAGATATATTGATTGAGTTCAGAGAGGAAGGGAGAGGGAAAGAGAGAAACATTAATGATAGGATAGAATCATTGATTGGCTGCCTCCTGCATGCCCCACATAGGGGACTGAGCCCATAACCCGGGCATCAGCCCTGTCTAAGAATGTAACTATGAACTCCTGGTTCATAGGTTGTCACTCAATCACTGAGACATGCCAGCCAGGCCTTTTATGTAAACTGTAAGGTGAAGATGGCTCTGTGAATTCTGAAGACTTGTGGAACCCTGGCAGCAGACACTTTACATATTTACAAATACGTGACACATATTTGTTAAGTTTAGCAGAGATCAACAAGGGTCAGATAAACTGTCATCAAATTAGAGAGGCATGTATTATCAAATAAGACAATAGAGAAGTAAAAATGGCCAGAGTTAGTATAAAGATCAGTGGATGCCAAAGGTTGGGGGAGGTTAGGATAAATCAGTAGACATAAAAGATTTTTTAAAAAATATTTTATTGATTTCCCACAGAGAGCAAGGGAGAGGAATAGAGAGTTAGAAACATCGATGAGAGAGAAATATTGATCAGCTGCCTCCTGCACACCTCCCACTGGTGATGTGCCCACAACCAAGGTACATGCCCTTGACTGGAATAGAACCTGGGACCTTTCAGTCCACAGAACGATGCTCTATCCACTGAGCCAAACTGGTTAGGGAAGACATAAAGCATTTTTAAGGTAGTAAAACTACCTTGTATGATACTGTCATGGTAGATGCATATCTCTATATATTAAAGCCTAAATGACTGTTATGACCAGATGACCAACTAGTAGCTATGATGTGCACTTACCACCAGGAGTCATACACTCAATGCAGAAGCGGCCCCTCTGGTGGTCAGTTTGCTCCCACAGCCAATCTCTCATAGCCAGCCAATCTCCCACAGCCCCTCCCCTCAGCTGGCCAGGCTGATGGACCACACTCATGCACGATTTCATGCACCAGACCTCTAGTTATTATCTATTTGTCCAAACTCATAGAATATATACCATTGAGAATGAACTCTAATGCAAACTATGGACTTCGGATGATAATGACATGTCAATGTAGGCTCATTTGTAATAAATGTGCTCTGGTGGGGCACATTGATAATGGAAAGAGCTATGTATATGTGGGGGAGGCAATATATGGACTATATCTGTATCTGCCACTCAATTTTGCTCTGAACCTAAAATTGCTCTAAAAAAGTCTATTAAAAATCTGAGTCTATTTAAGTGCTAATTATATTCAACAGAAATTTTATAAAGAGGAAATTTTAAAAGTAGGAAAATCAGTGAAGACTAAGAAGTCTTTGTAGAGTAGAAATACGAATAATGCTATAAAGAGCAGAAATTGAGTAAAGGGAGGTGCATAGACTAGGCTATTTCAAGACAGAGAAAGAGCTTGAAAAAGTATAAGATGAAGTGTGAAAAATGTCAGTATAATAAAAATTTACAGCAATTAAAATATAGGATATTTTAAAATAAAAAAAGATAAAAATTATCCTGTTCTTAAGACGGATACAATGAGGTCATTATTAAATATCTTAAAAGAAAAAAAGGTTAGATTCCCTATTAAAAGACACATTGGATCATTCATTGATTTAAGACAAGAAATGCCATATTAAGAAATGAGATCCTATCTCTACTTTTGTTCTTCATCAAAGTATGCATTATAATTATGGCTACTCCATCAGTAATTTGAGTAAATTCTACCATCATCTTCCTTTCCCTGGATGGCTTATTAATTTCTGCCTAAAGGCCAGCATATGTCTTATCTCTGATTTGCTCATACAGATACTTTGTCATAGAATGTCCTTGCCACTTTGCAAACCTCATAACACCCTACTTGTCATTCAAAGGCATCTGTGTGTGGCCTTCTTTGGGAAACTTTTGATGATTTACCAGATTCTTTGTAGACTTGGTAGAATGGAGCAGCTCTGGTTTAAGCTCCCTACAATTCTGCATTTACTATTCTCACGGCACCTGCAATTGTTATTGCATGCCACTACTTACTTTTTATTTATTTGCTTGAGCTAAAGACCTTTAGTAATAGATCCCTCTACTATTATATTTTTTATTATTTTTTATTCCAGCTTTCTTGAGATGCCATTGAAAGGTAACATTGTGTAAGTTTAAGATATACAACGTATTGATTTGATATACTTAACATATTGCAAAAAGTTACCACCATAATGCTAGCTAACATATCACATAACTACAATTTATTTATTGAAGATAAACTGATTATTTTATTTATCTTGTAATTGGTGATTTGTCCTCTTTGACCAACATTTCCCCATTTCTCCCAACCTAGCCCCTGCTAATCATCATCCTCGTCTCTATGTCTATGCATTTAGATTTTTAAGATTTTACATATAAATGATATCAGGCAGTATTTGTTTTCATATGGCTTATTTCATTTAGCAGAATGTCCTTAAGGTTCATTGATATTGTTGCAAACAGCAGGGATATCCTTTCTCATGGTTGTCACAAATAGCAATATATCATCCTCATGGCTAAATGATATTCCATGATAAATGTCACATCTTCTGTAAGAGAAAAAAATGGGTGTATTTTAAAGCTGCTATGTGTGTAGTCATTGGCTATACAAGCAATAGAAAAATAGCACACACACAAAATCACCTTTTCCATGTAGCTTTATCAATTCTTTGAAAAATGTTATTATGGACCTATTAATATGTTTAATATAAACAAGTCACTGTTAATCTGCCCCATGAAGAGCAGGCTTTCCAAAATAGCAGGAATTAACTTTTAAATTATGAAAAATATCAAATATTAAATGAGTTATGTTTTTGCTTCATGAATGGTGTTAGCAGGGTACGATGTTTTTCTGGTTAAGGCTGCACTATTTCTATCATTTTGAAAGAGGAGATACTTCTTTCTTAACAAGGAATAGCTTTTTCAGCATTGATAGGTGCCTGGCTAGAGGGTCTTATATAGCAGATATCAGAAGTCAGATCAGATATAAGTCACCAAAAGGACAATGAATTATGACAAAGCAGGAACAGGCTAGCAGAAAGTGACCAAAGCTAAAATGTTTATAGGAACTAAAGGAAACATGAGATCAAAAGGAAACATCTCCTGTTCTCCAGAGATGTTATGATAACCTTTGATCTATCTTTTCCAGATATCCGCCAAAAGGCAAGCATTAAATTTGCATTAAGTTCAATGTTTGCACTCAGTCTAGCGAGAACAGGCAATTAAAATAGTATATGTTACTTCATAGGGAATATCATATAATCAATAATATTATAATATATATGTATGGTGTCCAATGGGTGCTAGATTTATTGGAGTAATCACTTTCCAAGGTATATAAATGTCTAATCACTATGTTGTACATCTAAAACTAATATTATAAGTAAACTGTAATTAAAAAATAAATTTATAAAGGAAATAGTATACTTTAGGAAAAACACATTTATAAAATAAATAATATCCATTAGGAGTTTGGGAACACAGGAATCACAACAGTTTCTAACTTAAATTAAAAAGTAGAAAAGAGAGGAATTGTAAACATATTTTACTACAGGAGAGAACTATAGGAAATTGAGATTGCATAGGGTAGGTTCCTTATCTGTTTTGAAGAGACATAGACCACCACTCACAAAGGACAAGAGGCATTAAGCCACTAAATATCCTGAGTACAGAATGGTTGTTTGGGGAGCTGTGCCATCTGCCATAGACAGGTCTTGAGCTGTGCCATCTGCCATAGACAGGTCAGCCAAAGACATTCTTCGGTAATGAAGAGTTTTGGAAATGAAAGCAAACCCTGAAGGAGGGGGATCCTCTCTCTGCCACAATAATGCCAGCATTGTTTTCCTTTCGCACATGAGGCGGGATGGGGTAGAGAAAGAGAGGGAGAGAGAACCAAGGCAGGCCAATTAGAGGAATAGACTCTCACCATGTCAGAAGTTTGTGTTTTCCTTGGAAGAAAATGAATGCTCACCGCATAGAGGTGTTTGCCTAGTTAACTTAGAAGGAAAACAGGCTTGGTTGTGGTTGGTGGACAAAACTAACTGGGTTTTGAGACATATGCCTTATTTTACAGGATCGGAATCCAACCCTTTCCCAAGCAAAAATTAGGAGTCTCCGGGGCTTAAAAAAACACATACCCTGTTACCATCTGGCTAAAGCAAAGAGAGCTAAATGTGCAAACTATAAAAAGTGCAAGAATGTCAAGATTCCTTCTCACGTGGGATGAATTGATGTTTCACAAAGGAGGAAGAGGAGGACATGAAGACAGAGAGAGGCTGAAAGCATTGCTTTAAAGATAAATGAGAAAATACAAATCTCATTCATTATGATTGCAGCAAATATGTGCTTCGAAGGACTACACTGCTCTAACACAATTGAATGGCAGGTAGCATTTACAAAGAGAAAGCTCAACAACCAAATTTAAACTCAAAAAAGATTTAATTTTCCGAGGTGGGAGGGAGGGAGGGAGAGAGAGAGAAAGAGAAAGAGATGGTGTTTCAGGGAGTGTCGGTTGACAGTCTAACTCTTGAGGAATAAAAACAAAAAGTTCTGAAAGGAGGTAGAAAGTCAGTTCCACTGAGCTCTATAGGAACTCTGTGCATACTAGACAGTTTCTCCCTTAGGTGTAAGGTTGTTTGGGGGATGGTGGGCAGGTAAGTGCCTTTTACAAGGGAAATACATGAAAACCTATTTTTTCTCTGGTTAGTTACATGTTTCAAGAAAAAAATGCATGTCCAGCATTCACAATGGCTCTGCTTGGGGAAAAATGCATCCAACGCCTGTCTTGAGGTTCTGGTTTTGCTGGAAGCCAGTTCATAATTAAAAGAGTTTTATCAAAAGGTTGATGAAACTTGAGGGCTCAACAAGGGCTGCTTGCACATATGTATTACCTGTTGGAACAGCTGAGAAGACACTTCCTCCAAACCTGAATAAGATGATTGTTTGCTGCCACACAGCTCAGGGCATCTTAATCTACATGTTTATTGCCTCCTGTTAGCCAAACACCTGAACAGCTGTAGGCTATTTCCCAATCTGACAATGATTCTGTAAACCCTACCCTTTGAAACCCTACCCTTTGAAGTTTCTGTCTCCACCTTGCCTTAGGACAAATTGTGCTAATAAAAAGTAAGGGTCCTGAGACAAGGAGACCTTTAGCTCCTTTAGCTGAAGCTCCTCTGACCCCCAATGCCTTTGGAAATTATCTTTCCTCTCTGGACTCTTACTTAATCTACACACAGTCTTTCTCCAGATTGCTGAACCTTTCCTAGTGCTGGAACAAGAACCCAGGCAGGTTTCTGTGGGAACACAGGCTTAATGAGTCAGAGGGGAAAGGCACAACATGTTAATCAGGACCTCAGGCAAAGCCGTTTGCTGCCTTTGGCCTGGTACTTCAGTATCTCCAATGTCAGCGTGGAAGCAGAAACCACAGACTGTTATTGTAAGACTTAGTTTTACATAGAACACCTAAGTGTAAGCTTCAAACAACTACACAATCACTAGACAAGAATCAGTAAAACAGAAGGAGAAAGATCATTGAAAGTGAAAACAATAGTCTTTTTATAAGAACACATACAATATTTTAGAAAATTTAATAAATTATTGACTGGAAAAAATGAAAATAATGACTATTAGGTGTGGTTTAAAATATAAGTTAATAGAAAAACATGTCCATGAAAACTACAGTTGTGGAAGAGAGTTCAATAGGTAATTAATATTTGGTAAGTTCCTTGTGGGCTTAAAATTTCAGGACAGACACTGGACATGCTATAAATGGGATTGGAATCTTCTCAATCAGCAAAGGAACATAAATGAGAAAATAGGAAATCCAAATGAAGGATGGAAAGAATTGGAAGACGGAGTATCACAGGATCAATATTATTTTTAAAAAATGTATTTGTGCTGAAACCGGTTTGGCTCAGTGGATAGAGCGTCAGCCTGCGGACTGAAAGGTCCTGGGTTCAATTCCAGTTAAGGGCATGTACCTTAGTTGTGGGCTCATCCCAGTAGGGGTTGTGAAAGAGGCAGCTGATCGATGTCTCTCTCTCTCATCAATGTTTCTAACACTCTATCCCTCTCCCTTCTTCTCTGTAAAAAAAAAAATCAATAAAATATATTTTTAAAAATGTATTTGTATTCATTTCAGAGAGGAAGGAAGAGGGAGAGATAGAAACATCAATGATGAGAGAGAAAGGATCATTTTTTAAGTCACATTACAAGAGGGTTTGACTCTGCTAAAATGTAACCCCCAATCTCAGTAGTTTATACTATAGCTGCATTTTCTGCTCCCACTAAGTGTCCACCGTAGGTTGACCTTGGTTTGGTTACATATAATTTTCACTCTGTGACTCAGGATGATGGAGGAGCTGCTATCTGGGCATCTCTGGTCCTATGACAAGGAAGGAATCAATCTCTGGTCCATAATGCTGTGGCTCAGAAATGACAGGTATTACTGTCACTAGAAGTTCCCTGGGCAGATCAAGTCACTTGGCAAATATAACATCAAAGAAACTAAAAAATGTATGTTGCAGGGGCAGGTGCCATAGTGAGGAGTATTGCAGGAAGAGGCAGTGATTATTTAAAAATTGTTACACCGGTCAAGAGAAAACACACCATATGACATGGCAAAATATATCAATAAGCATAATAAAATTAAACTGATGAAAATAATTTATTCAAAGACAGGGTTTATAGATATTGTTAAAATAGTGAACAGACTGTCAAACCTCAGAGGAAAGGCAGGGGAGATCAAGAAAGGATGTAAGAGATCAACCGAAGGACTTGTATGCATGTATATAAGCATAACCAATAGACACAGGCAGTAGCGGGGTGAGGGAATGTGCTGGGGGATGGTCAATGGGGGAAAATAGGAGAAATACATAATACTTTCAACAATAAAGAATTTAAATAAAAAAAATAGTGAAACTAAAGCTGCTCTTAAAATAGTCCTAAAATAAATGTAGGCAGAAACTCTAAAAATAGGTTAATCAGAAAATATATTCCAAGAAATTACACATTATAGGGTGCTAGAGTAGATAGAAGCAACAACAGATAAAAAATAACTTGTCAATAAGTTTTAATAAACATGAAAAGTCATTAAAGAAAATATTCACCAAGAATATATACAATTCACAAACTTTTGCATTTAAAAGAAAGATTAAAAATATAAATAAAAAACTCAAAATAATAAGTCAACAAAAACTGCAAACATAGGTGATTTCAATATACTAGCTCTCACAGAAGCTGAAGCTTGTAATAAAATTTGATGAGTATAATACATTTGATAAGTAAAATCAAAAGTATTTTCTTAGATATATATAGAGACTCATGATAGATTAGTAGCTATATCTAACATGTATTTATAGTATCTTTCACCTAACCAATCAGATTATACATTCTTTTAAAGGATTCATTAAAATTTATATACACTGGCTTCAAACTAAAGAATAGATTCAAATAAAATTCAAATAAATTATAGCAATAAAATATAATCTCTGACCTCAATGCAATTAAATTAGAAAATAAATACTAAAATATTATAAGTCTCTCTATATATATCTATCTATAAATTAGTACAGTGGCCGGCAAACCACGGCTTGCAAACCACATGTGGCTCGTGAGCCATGATTTGCTGATTTGTTGACTAATGAGTTTGCCGACCACTGGGATAGGGCTTAATCACAAGGAACAACAACAGCCTGTAATTATTGGAATTGAGAGTCAAGGTCAGTGGTTGGCAAATTCAGTCAACAGAGCGGCAAACCATAGCTATCTGTGGCTCCCCATAGCCACAGTTTGCCGACCACTGAATTACCATATAAATGAAATACATTTGCAGTTGGATGCAAAGAAAATAGCCACATAGAAAAAGGAAAAGGTAAAGAAAGTGATCTTTTGGGGACAAAATATATGCAGAGGAAATGTACAATTTTTTTTTTTAATGAGAAACCTTTTAATACATGTTAATTTATTGAAGAGAACAATAGTTCCAAGTGTTAGGGGACATAGGGGCAAGATAGCTTCATCAGTATGAGACATAATGTGGCCTCACTACTTTGGAGAATAAATGTAGCCATACCTGGTAAGGCTAAAACTGTGCAACCCCACAGTTCACACATGTCCTCAGAACCTCTTCCCTAGTACCCAGAGATACATCTGAATAAATATGTACTGTCATATTATTTATATATATAAAAGGCTAATATGCTAACTGTCTTGACCATCTGACTAATCGCTATGATTTGCACTGATCACTAGGGGCTAATGTTCAACACAGGAGCTGCGTGAGGCTCACTGGCCATTTACAGAGCAATGGCACCACACACCTGGCACCCATAAAGCAACACTCGGTTTCCCCCACGTGGGACACAGGCCTTGCCACCACCCCAGAGTGACACACCATGAAATTGCAGCCAATGATGCCAAGACTTCATTGCATTAAATGCTGTCACAGCCCAGCCCAGCCTGGAAATAGTCCCTGTGGGCACTGGATAATGACATCATGTAGCAATGTCCAGTTTCTTCTCCCTAGTGACTAGCCTCCTTATAGTTTCTTCAGCCTAAAAACACAACTTGCTTTATAGCCAGGTGCAAACATTTTACACTTTAACTAAATGTCTGTGAAGTGTTGTCCCATGCCTCATCTCATTTGATCCTCACAGAAGTCCTGGAGTAGATAGCTAGGAGACTCGGTGGAATCCTATTTTCTTTTCATTAGCTGGATAACGGAGATTTAGAAAAGTTAAAAACTTGACCTGACTGAAAAGTAGTAAGCAATGGTGGACCTTGAAAATGACTTTAGGTTTTCTCATTGTGCAGAATATAGTCAAACACTGCTGCAGTTAAATATTTTACCCTTTGTTCTCCCTGTGTGATCTATAATAATAATCTGCTTTGTGTTGATATTTACTGCTGTTTTGATGACAATTAACTGAAAGAGAAGTTGGAGTGCTTCACTGGGCTAGAACAAGTTTAGCTAAATCAGAAAGCAGGTCTAATTAAGCAAGTTTATTCTATGTCTATAAAAGGCTAAGCTGACTTGCACATGCATGATACAGATAAAGCACTCACTGGTGCCAATCCCACACGTGTGATTTCATCTGTCATTGTTGACCATGAATTTGGTTGATACTTCCATTATAGAGAAAGGGAGAATAGTGATATTAAAATATTTCTTCTAATTAATTTCCTTTCAATGTGCATGAATTCATGCATGGGGCCCCCAGTTTGACATTAAAAAAAATTACAGAAAAGCAGAATGTCTACTAAATAAGGAATTCATAAATATAAAATCTTCATAAACTGTAACTAATCAGCAGTTGAAATTAATGAGCTAGAGTTGCATGATCAAATTCATAAAATGATCAATGTGCAGTTCAGGTAAGCAAGTTGTGGTGTGATAACCACTGTAGTATGAAAACATTGATAAAATGTATAAAACAGGCAAGCAATATTGTTAATTGTACATAATCACCCACGGATTAAAACACAACAAATTAAGAATAGCAATTACATGTTTCAGGACTAAGCTGAGGAATGTGTTTAGGGAATTGTACTCAGAGATGTGTAACTATTCATAAAATCTTATTTCTTAAAAACTGAAATAAAATAAAATAAAATACTTGAAATATATAAATGTGTGTGTGTGTGTGTGTGTGTGTGTGTGTGTGTGTGTGTGTGTATGGCAACATATTAAGATGTATTCACCTGGATGGCCAGTACCTAGTTGTTTTTCATCTATTGTCTCTTGGATTTCCTGTAGGGGTGAAATATTTAATGAATAAGTAAAGAGAAATGAATAAAGTACTGGAGAGAAAGCTAAAGTAGGAAGCTAGGGCCCAATTGCCCCTTATATGGTTTTGATACAAAAAAAAAAAATCTGGGTGTTATTTGAGTCTGAGTTCTTGTCTCTTGGAAATCAAAGAATGAAGTCATGGATGAAAATAGTTAGTGGAACCGAAGTTTATTGGGAGAAGCCAGACCTGGAAAAGGTGTAGCTGCCATTCCAAGAGCAGGGCAGTGTCCGGAGCTTCCTTTCCATGTCACAGTTGGCGGTAGTTTACTATCCAAGCTAATTCGAGTCTAAGTGGCCACATGGGCTCAGGAATGTGCTCTCCTGCAGCAGCAATGAATGTCAGGATCCCATTGTGCACAGGGAGAAGAGAGAGAGAATGGGAGTGAGAGGAGGTGTGCTCCTTTTCATTTAGGGGGTGCGTAGTCTTGCTAGCTCCTAATTGGTCTTCTCAAAGAATTCTGCCTTAGCAATATCCTTTGGATTGGTTTATATGCCTTACTGCTTTGTGATTGGTTATCTACATGCTGCCTGACTTAGCAATATCCATACATTTTAAAGTTTATGCCTCTCTCCTGAATGCCTTTCCTTCCCTGCCCAGTTGGGGTGCCTTAGTAATTCCACTTAGTTGGGTTTTGGGTTCTAATTTCTTTCCTATGGTCTCACACCTAGATACCTAGCTTCCTTCTGTCTCTTTAGTTTGATCAAATTTTCACAATTCTCTTTTCTTCACCCTGTCAAGGCTGAACTAAAGAGTCCTCTTTTCTCCTCACAGGGGACCCTGAGCATACCCCCCCCCCAAGTTTTAGCAAATGCTACAGTGCAGAACAACCTCCTTATAGCTTATGCTGAGATCTGGCTGACTATAGAAAGAGATAATTCATATTACACCATCTGTCTGTTCACCCTCCGATTTGCCCAATTTCACTTAAAAATTCCTGCTAGCCATATTTTCCCCTCCCAATAAAAGCCTTGTTTTTTTGCTCTTTGATTTTAAGATGCTTGCAGATCCTGAGATTGGAGAGTTCTCTCTATTGCACTAATATTTTTTTTTAAATAAAGTGTCTACTTATCTAAGTCTGGATTTGTATTTATTTGACATTTTAAAGGGAATGGAGAAATTAGATACGATCACAAGCTCTGGTACATGTAGTTGTGCCTGATTTTAGTGCAGTTACTACTTCAATTAGAATTAGGATTAGATTTGTGGAAGAAAAATTCAATCATTTCTTTAAATTCTCTGAGATGAATGGATTACAAACATAGTTTTTTACTTTTCCTCCAAAATAACATGACCATACATTCTGGGACACTTTATACTATAAGAGTTTATGCCTAATGTGGATTAAGAGCTGTAATTATTTTTAGCAACCCCTCACTATTACTTTAAAATGGGGCCCAGTTTAGATGACAAATGATTTGTCAACTTAAAGACATTTAGATGTGTAGATCAGAGTAGTTCTGCAACCTACAGGGTAAATTTAAATCTGAAAGCCCCCACACACAACAGGAAAAAAAAGCAATACGAAAACAAAAAACAAAAAAAATCATAGATACAGAAACTATACAGATAAAGATAGTCAAAAGATATAAACTTCTAGTTCAGATTGACCTATTTCAGAGGGAATGGTGGGCATAAAGAGATTAACCATGGAATATATATGCATACTAGAGGTCCAGTGTATGAAATTCATGAACAGGGAAGGAGGTCCCCTCAGCCCAGCCTGCACCCTCTCCAATTTGGGACCCCTGGATATATTCGACTGCCAATTTAGCCTGATTCCTAGGGCCTAAACTGGGAGTTGGACATCCTCTCACAATCCTGGACAATTGGCTATTAACTGCCTTCCTGCCTGATCTTCCCCAACTGCCCCCTCCCACTGGCCAGAAGGCTCCTAACTGCCCCCTGCCAGCATGGTCACCCTTTATTGCTCCCCTGCCAGTCTAGTCACCCCTCACTGCCCCTCTATGCCAGCCTGGTTGCCCCAATTGCCACCGCTGTGGGCCTGATTTCCCTATGCATCCTGCTTCTTGGTCATTTGGTCACCCCTCACTGACCCCCTTGTGGGCCTGGTTACCCTACATAGCCTGTTTGGTCTTCCATTTGGTTGTGATGGTGGCTTAGGCTTTTATATATACAGTGGTACCTCGAGATATGAGTTTAATTCGTTCCATAACCTTGAGGCGTGGGAAACTATGAGACGCTCGAGTCGAGGTAAACTGGTGGGTCCTGTGCAGCCGGCCGATCCTCGAGATTACTCCTATCTCAAATGTTGCTCGTATTTCAAAGCAAAAATCGTTCTCTCTACTACTCGTATCTCAAAAATCTCGTATGTTAGGGCACTCGTATCTCGAGGTACCACTGTATAGATATGCAGAGCCCATGGGCAGACAATAGTGCTGAGAAGGCTTAGGGAGGAGAGTGGATTGGAGTTGATGGGATCCATGGGGGAGAGGGAAGAGGGACATCTGTAATACTTTCAACAATAAAGATAAATTTAAAAACTAAATAAGTTATGGTGACTATAGTTAATACAAGCACTACTATATTGCATAATGAAAAGTGGCTAAGAGAGTAAGATGACTGATAACTTAATTAGCAACAACTGAACTACTTTTATTCTCTGTGTCACATCAGGTATGACTTCAGTTTCCAACTTTCCACTGGCCTTCTCCACTGTGAAAGCTTATATATAACTAGAGGCCATGTGCACAATATCCATGTACTGGGAGGGGGGTCCCTCAGCCTGGACTGCACCCTCTCGCAGACTGAGACCCCTTGTGGGACGTCTGACTGCCACCTTAGACCAGGATCAGAGCTAAGATGTCGGTCGGACATCCTCTTACAGTCTGTGGCTCTCGCAGTCTGTAACCCCTTGCTCCTTACTGCCCGCCTGCAGCAGAGGCAGGATAGGCTCCCGCCACTGCTGCTGTGTTTGCACACTGACCACCAGGGGGCAGTTCCTGCTTTGAGCATGCACCCCCTGGCAGTCAGTGCCTGCTATAGCAAGTGATCAATCACCATTTGGTTGATTTGCATATTTCACTTTTATTATATAGGATGTGCTCTTTAGCAGCTTCAAAGACAGGTGCTCTCATCAGAATGAGAACAGGTCATAGCAGATACTTTGTCATTCAAGGTGATAGTCTTGCTACAAATCACTAGTAAGTGGTCAAAACCTGCTTGTTATTAATAGCATATACAAGTGTCCATAATAAATATCTAAAGCCTTAAAGATTGTTTTAAAATTATAATATTTAGTTCTCTCTCTCTTTTTTAAAGATTTTGTTTAATTTCTGCATCCCTCCAAACTCCTTCTACTACTCCACCTCAACAGACAACAGTGTGGTGATTTCAGGGGAAGGTGTAGAAAAGGACATAGAGGGGTTTAATGGTAAAAACAAAATAAAATAAAGACGCTATTGATTTTCTGTTGCTCATATAAAAGCTTTTAATTTAAAGTGCCAGGTATACAATGAACTCTCCAAATCAAGCTACCTTATTGTGATTAGTATATAGAAGTTTTCTTATGCATTTTAACCAAGGGTGCATAATAAAAATGTTGGGGAGTATGCGGAATTGAGACATTTCCAAAATTTTTTAGCATAACTATTATTTATTTATTGATGTTTACTGATTTTCTTTCATCTAAACTCTACATCCTATTTCTGTATGTATTATATATTTTAACGTATTTGGTCTGATAAATAATTTTGACATTGATATTTTAGCACCAATGGAACACAATCAAATATTCTTATTTTTACCTTCTAAAAAACTAATTAATATTAGAAATACAACTATTGCACTTTAGGTTGCAAGCATACATATTTAAAAATTAAAGGGAAAACAACAAAAGTGGGGATTTCAGTTGGTCATTTAAGCCTACAAGATTGTAAAAAGCATTATATTGTTTGTAAAGTAGACTTGAAACTTACCCTATTCTAGTTTCTTAATCTGTGCTTACAAAAGTGTGAAAAAAACAACTTTCTTTGATCACTATGACTAAACAAGTGGTACAGAGACCCACTTCCTTTGTATAGTGTTTATTTTTCTTTTCAAAAAGGAGGAATTCAGCTCCTATTGGTATGAAAAGCCTGTGGTTATTGTACATGATAATATGAACAGCCCTCCAAATCCTTTGTCATTAAGGAGCTGGCAACACAGCTTCTCTTTGGGGCTCAGCACATGGCAGAAACTCTTTAATCGGATGTGGAGAAAACATAAGTTTGGGTGACTTTGCTTTATTTTTTTTGAGATGTGTTTTCAGATAAAATTTCTGTAATGGAAACACTAACAGGACAAATATATATCTGTTAAATAAATCACTGCAATAAAAGAAAAATTCAGAGTTGCTCCATTGAAAAGATGCAGATATATATTTTCTTAAATTATGTACATGTATGTATATACACACACTAGCGAAATAATTCAGAATAAGTGATAAAAACGACACATGCTTTGCTATAGGATAAGGGGTCCTAAATGATCCATTTTGCTGGTCTACATTGATTAAATTACCTCACACAACAGCAAAAATAAATGGAAGTTGTGTGTTTAGTGTTTCATGTCTCTCAAAAGTAATTTACCGGACTCTCTTTACTGCATTGAGCCATTTTGTTTCCTATTAGAATACTGAGGATCAGCTGAAACCAGTTTGGCACAGTGGATAGAGCGTCAGCCTGTGGACTGAAAGGTCCCCAGGCTCGATTCCAGTCAAGGGCGTGTACCTTGGTTGCGGGCACATCCCCAGTAGGGGGCATGCAGGAAGCGGCTGATCGATGTCTCTCTCTCATAGATGTTTCTAACTCTCTATCTCTCTTCCTTCCTCTCTGTGAAAAATCAATAAAATATATATTTAAAAAAAGAATACTGAGGATCAAGCAGTAAATTTCCAGTTAAAAAGGATCAATTATTCACATATATATCTCTGTTATGAAGGTTAACTTTAATAGTATGGGTCTAAATTCGAGACAAAAGAGAGTTTGCACTTGCCATTCTTGAAGGGAACTTTTTAAAAACAAAATGCTTAGAAAGTACTAAATTAGTCCATACTTCATAAACTTATATTCCACAACCAAGAGAAACAAGACTGTATCCTTGAGCCTTTGTGTAGTTAAACATCCTTTTTGCAACTGAGAGGGCTCCCTGCACTGACTGATAAATGCACGTGCTATTTCCCACGGCTGCCATTGGACAGGTTCATCAACAGTGCAGTCGCTGATGAAGACAAATGTGATAAAGGCAATGTAGAACTCCCTGGATATCTCTTGTTTTCTTTTCATCAGAACCCGCCACATGTGGTGATATATTGGTTTAGAAGGCAATGTGTTACACACACAATACATATGCACACACATACAAACACACTCCCACACACATGCACAGGCACACAAATATCTGTCAACATTATTCTTTTTATTCCAAACTACATTTGTAGCAATAAAACCAGTGACATTAAGCCTGGAACATATTAATAGCACTGACAATTATATAACGATAAATTAAGTTTATAGCCATGAAAATAGCTTTTGATTAAACCTGGTGAACATCATTACGAATATATGTTTGAAAGGATACATAAATCCAGTCAAGGGTGTTGGGATGGGAAGGGGACGGAGAAAGGGAAGCTGACTGAAATTACTTTGACCTAAAAACAGTGCATGATAATACCTTAGGTGGATTTGGTTGTCTATAATGAGCAACGTGAAGCCAGTAATGAATTATCCATGGATTCTGACACTGCGTGAATAATGTAAAATAACACTGTTACTAAAACTACTAACTGTGCTAGGGGTAGGGGAGGCTGGGGGAAGGTCAATGGGGAAAAAAAAGGAGACATATGTATTACTATTTGTAATACTTTAAACAATAAAATAAAATAAAAACGCAATCATTACTTAGTCCCAATAAATAAATAAACAAATAAACAAACAAATAAATGAATAAATAAAGTAAAAGAGGTAGACCAGAGACCATGGCAGTGACTCATTGGAGAAGATAGTTTACAGCAACATCATTGTCTAAGGGAGCATGGTGACATAGGGCATATACACTCTGGACTGATTATGAGGGTGACAGTTTTGAGGACAATCTCTCTCGCTGATAATTTCTTTAAATGTACATAAGTCTAGAGAAGTTCTTATGAATAAAGAGGAATTAAACTTGGTAGAGAATGTGGGAAAAATGTCCAAGAACCCATTTAAGACCATTAAAGGCACATTAAGTAGAGTATAAAATAACTTCTTTTAGAGAATCATCTGTAATCATAAAAGCATAAAATGCTCATTAGACCAGACGTCCTTCTGGATGACCTTCCGGATGAAGTCGGGCTGCGACGGAAGCCTGGGTCCTGGGTGTCTGCAGCGGTCCCAGGTGCCAGAGGGAAAGTGGCGCTGGCAGCCAGGGGAAGCAAGGCCTACTCTCGCGCAAATTTCATGCATCGAGCCTCCCGTATAAAAATAAGATGTGTTACATGATTAGGTCAGGAGTTTCTCCAGAAAGCAATTCCAAACAAGCAAAAGGGACTCATAACTGGGGATGTTTTAGTGCCTGAGAAATTTGTGCAGAAAGTGTTTTTCCTCCAGGGTTCTTTTGGAAACAGAGCTGATCCAAGTCCTTCATTTCATCTCTCAGAGCTTCAGTTTCCTGGTTTGTAAAAATTGAACCTGATCTTTACTGGAGCTTACAATTCTTTCTGGCTGATGGTGATATACTTTGTCATTTTTTCTGGGTTCTGAGGCCTTTCAATCTCCAAATAAATGAAGACTTGTTGCCTGATCAATGTAGTTTCCTCACCCATAAAGTAGAAAGTTCATTATCTATCAACCAGGATTGCTATGGGGACTGAATGCAATATGAATTATTTAAACTGTTTAACAGGAGCTATCATATGGCAAACTAGAGTAAATCATATTCTCTGTTATGTATTTGTTCTTATTTCTACAAAGAATATAAATAATAAAAAAAGGTATCTATAATAATAATAGGGCAATATGTTAATTAGACTGGACGTTTTCCAGATGTCATTCCAGGTATCCTTCCTGACAAAGTCAGGCCTGAAGGGAAGGCAGCCCGGGTCCCGGGTGCTTGCAGGCAACCCGAGGGAAGCCAGCCTGGGTCCTGGGTGCCAGAGGGAAGCTGGTGCCAGCAGCGGGGGGAAGGAAGGCTACTTTTGCATAAATTTTTATTCATCGAGCCTCTAGCAAACAATAATAAAAGGTCTATAACAGAACCTTCATAAGAATTAAAATGAGTAAACATATATAAAGTGTATAAAACAGTTCTCTGCACATAATTAACTCTACATGAGGATGTTTCCTTATAAAGCTGGCACTAATTAACTTCTTAGTGGTACTATTGTTACTGCGGTCCTATCTAATAAAAGAGTAATATGCGAATTGACCATTGCTTCAACACACAAGATGGCTGTCCCATGTGGTCAAAGATAGCTGCCCCCATGTGGACACAAGATGACTACCACAAGATGGTCAGCAGGGGAACAGACCTGCAGGAGAGGGCAATTGTGGGCGATCAGGTCAGCATGGGAGGGCAGCTGGGTAGGACCAGGCCTTCAGGGGAGGGTATTTGGGGGGGGGGGGTTCAGACCAGTAGGAGAGAGCAGTTAGAGGCAGGAAAGAAAAGTTAGGGGTGACTGGGTTGGCAGGGGAGGGCAGTTGGGGGCAATCAGGCTGGCAGGGGAGCAGTTAGGCATCAATAAAGCTGGCATGGGAGTGGTTAGGGGTGATCAGGCTGGCAGGCTGAATTGGTTAGGGGTAATCAGGAAGGCAGGCAGGTGAGCAGTTGGGAGCCAGCAGTTATGGATTATGAGAGGGATGTCCAACTGCCGGTTTACACCCGATCCTACCGGGATCAGGAGTAAATGGGCAGTTGAACATCCCTTGAGTGGCCCGATTGGAGAGGGTGCAGGCTGGGGTGAGGGACACAACCCCATGCACAAATTTCATGCACTGGGTCTCCAGTTTTTAATAATTATTAATTATCATTTTTAATTGAAAGCCTTTTCCTCAGCTGCAACCCATAGTTTGTACCTAAATGATAAAATATGTTATAGAGCTCTGCTTGTTATATGCATACAAACTGAATGTGTGTGTGTTGTGGTGTATGGGGTGTATGTATAGAGAATATTTTCTGGATCCAATTTATTTCTTGATATCAGTTTCCATATTTCACCCTATCTTTGCCTTCACAAAACTCTGATCCAAGATTGATGGCCCATTGTTAAACTGAGATATTAGGTTCAACTACGTAAAATTTCTGATACTTCACCATTGCTGTCCCATTAAAAATAGCGATTTCATAATTAAACTTAATACATGGTCCCTTGCGCGAACTTTGAGAATTAATTTGCAAACTCAATTAAATATTAGTTGTTGATTGATTGACAAACAGGAAACTTCCTGGCAGCTAATTTGTAATATATACTTTGGTTATATTAGAACTCAGATATCCTTGGCATTATTACATTTAATGATTCCTGATTTTAAAGGCAGATTCTGCCTATTCATTCAGCAATCTTTATATGAATGGTTCCAACTTACTGAATGCCAGGGGCTTCAGAATATAATAATTCTGTCTCCTTGTGTTATTAGATTCTATATATTCAATATTCTTGTTTTTACTCAGATAACAAAATATCCCACATATCAAAAAGCAAAAGAAATGGGACAACTATCTAGTGCAGTACCAAACAGTTGCTTATATGACAAGCTTCGAAGAAGAAAACCTCATAATGCATAGACTCACTCCCCTGTGCTGTTTATTAACCATTTGTAATCTTTCAGCTATAAGTCCTTCCTTCTATACTTTGTTCTGTGGACTAAGGTCCTGCAAATTATGTTTTCTTCTAATAGACTGGCTTCTTCTTAACTTTTGTCAAAGGGACACTAGACAAGAGTGGGGACTTGTTATTGCAGTTTATCCTATGTACTGTATTATATATTTTCTGGCTATGAGCCTATTTCCTATGGACGGATCATTCCATTATATAATTTAGAAATGGCCTCTTGAATTTTGATCATCCACCTGAATCTCTAATAGGCAATTCTGCTACTTGTGGAATCTACAGTCTTTGAAGCATTACCTAGACTTAGCTATGGTTAATTCTTTGTCTCGCTCCAAGTCCATCATCTCACTTTCCTTCCTTTAAATATGTCTAACATAATCTTCATTGGCCTTTCCTTTCAAAAAATGCAGGAGGATAAATTAACATCTCATAATGTCTCCTAAGCTTAAGAAACACCTAGACCCTGACTCTCTTTATTGAATCATGGAGAAAGAGGCAAAAATGGTTTAGGTTTTGTTTTAGTAGAGTGAAAGCTTTCTATTCCAAAAAACTATGGATAGCATTAACCTGTCATTCTTTCTCATCTTCTTAGCAGTAAAAGATTTATGTCTCAATAAATCGTACCACTATGTACCTAGAGTTCTTAATTGACCTGACCCTACATCTTGACATGTCACAGATTATATTTGACTTATAATCATTAAGCTTGACTACACAAAATGACAGAGCCTTCAAGAGGATTCTTATACTCCATTAAGCATCTTGTATGACTCAACATCTAATGTTTTGAAGACTGGGCCTTCTTGAGCAGGATGTAAAATATACCCATAACCTGAGCTCTGTACAGCAGAGCTTTCACTCTGTTCTCATGTTTTCTCGTCCTTTCTTCCTGTTCAGTTTCTTTCCTCCACAGGACTCTGCTTTGTTCTGTTTATGGCCCACCTGCGTTCCTTGTTCCTTGTACAAAGCTGGTTTCTAAAGCATATGCCCGCCCCCACTGCCCATCCCAGGTAAATTTGATTATCCTCACTTCTTTCTTTCTTTTTTTTTTTCATTTTTTATTTAATTTATTGAGTGACACTGGGTAACAAAATTATACAGGTTTCAGGTATACAATTCTACGACACCTTATCAATACACTGTGTCATTTGCTCACCACCCAAAACAAGTCCCTGCCCATCACCCCTATCCCCTCGCTACCCTCCTCTACCTCCTTCTACCTCCTCCCACCCCTACTCCCCAACCCCCAGCAATCACCACACTATTGTCTGTATATCCTTAGTTCTTTAAGAGTTATTTTTTTATTTTAATGGCCAGAAACTTGCATCATAGTTTACTTTTTCTCTTTATAATTTAAGAAATGTAATATTTTTTATTTTGTAATAAGTTTCAACCTGCCTGAATGAGTGGGAATAATTATCTTTATCAACAATGTGATTTACATAATATAACAAGTAGATTGCTGTCACTCTTGGGATATTTCCAAAGATTTCCCTCCCAAAAATCTTCTTCCTCCTTTAAGCTAGATTCTTTTTTGACTGTGGTATTGTTCCCTGGATGTGTTAGCTATAACTAGAGTCAGGCCAGGGCATTGAGGAAAAGTGTACATTAATGTGCTTTTTTTTAAAAAAAAAATTAAATCTTTATTATTAAGATTATTACCTTTGTTTCTCTTTGTTCTCCTCCACAGCTCCCCTCCACCCAGTTCCCACCTTTCCTTCTATCCTTACCTCCCTCCCGTTGACCTCATCCATAGGTGTATGATTTTTGTCCAGTCTCTCCCTGTACACCCTTCACCCCTTTCCCCCTGAGAATTATCAGTCGACTCTCTTTCTGTGCTCCTGATTCTATTATATTCACCAGTTTATTCTGTTGATCAAATTTTTAATTCACTTATTTTTTCAGCTCCTTATTTTTACATATCCTTTTCTCTCATATATGAGTCTTATTTTCTGTTTACTGATATATATCTTTAGTAAACAAGTCAATTATGGAAAAAAATCACACAAAGAATTTAGGATTAATTTCTTACTCTTCTTTGACTTTTTTCTAATTATTACTTGATGAAATAGTAATGATTGACAATGAAAAGTTATTATTTATATGGGGAATTTCTTTAGTTGGAATCTGTTGTGGTATAAAAAATGAAGTCATGTATGGAACCACATCTACTGCTTGATTAAAATCAATTTCTAAGAGTAATATGGCTAACCTATTGATTTTATCAATAAAGATAGGAATTAGAGCATTCTATGGAAATAAGATGCTAAATATTAGAAACAAGATATAATTCAAACATGTTTCCAAAAATGTGTGCACTTCCATATGATCAAGTTTAATTTTTGAACAAGTGATTTTGATTAGGGAGTGTATGCCATTTGCACAAAACAAACTTCTGTTCAAGAGTGATGTACTATATTGAATTTTACTGACTCATAAGTGCTAGATACAATAAATCACTGAAATGTATTTAAATGGGTATCATTGCCTGATATCAATGTTTGGATGAAAAAAATATTCAAGGAAGTATTTTTTGTTCATGTTCTCTCTTTTATTGTTAGATTAAGTTTTCTTCATTTTTGTGATGTTGCCAAAATTTGACATTTTTCTATCTCTGCTTTTTCCCGCATTTTTTTCATACATATCTACTATTTAGATTTCATATATTCTGTCTTGATAATGTATTTGTCTGACTGAGAAGTAATGTTTTAGCATCTCTAGATCAGACCCCATGAGACACTGATTGTGTCTATTATGTTCGCTGCTGTATCCCTGGAGCCTAGAATAGTTCCAGAAACAAAATAAGATTTTAATGTGTTTTTGACAAGCAAGATCTAGTTTTTCCAATTTTAAGTCACTTTAATATTATTTTCCTACACATCTCTCTAAAGATGTAGCTATGATCTTAAAGGAATAGCAGACCACTCTGAGTCCCATTAGTTTCACGTACTAACTCCACTCATTAGAGTTATACTTGGAGCTGTTCAGCATCTGTCACAATATCCAAATACAGTGGTACCTCGAGATACGAGTTTAATTCGTTCCATAACCTTGAGGCGTTGGAAACTATGAGACGCTCAAGTTGTGGTAAACTGGTGGGTCGTGTGCAGTCGGCCCATCCGAGCGATTACTCCTATCTCAAATGTTGCTCGTATTTCAAAGCAAAAATTGCTCGCTCAACATCTCTTATCTCAAAAATCTCGTATGTTAGGGCACTTGTATCTCAAGGTACCACTGTAGTGGGTGTAATCATAGACACTGTAGTTCTCTTAATACTGGTAACTGAAGAGTTTACACTTTCCAACTTCTAGGATCTGGATGGAATTATACCTCTATTTTGCCCCCTTGTGATTCCATAAGGACTTGATAATAGTTCCGGGCAATGGATTTTGAAAGAAATGAATGTAATTTCAGAATGGAGCATAGAATTCTCTGTGTAGAATTTCGCATGGTCACTAGTTACAATCAAGATGGTGACTGCTAAAGCTGCCTGGTTGGTATTGCTCTGAGGATGAGTGTTAACCTATGAACCAGGAGGTCATAGTTCGATTCCAGGTCAGGGCATATGCCTGGGTTGCCAGCTTGATCCCCAGTGTGGCTCTCTCTCATCATTGATAGAAGTTTCTATCTCTCTCCCTCTCTGAAATTAATAAAACTATAGTTAAAAAAAAAGAAAGAGAAGCTAACAAGCTTAATAGACATGAGTGAGAAGTAACCCTTTTCTGCCTTAACTAACTGAGTTTTAGAGAATATTACTGCAGCATAGTTTAACTTATCCTAGCTGATACGGCTAATGTATTAAGATGCTCTATAATTTCTAAGAGTGTTTCAGACTTCCATGCACTATGCAAAATGCCCGTTTTTATCACCTGTGTTTTTGTAATGGCCATGTAAA
>PVJN01009533.1:0-60487 GCA_004026805.1 Lasiurus borealis | reverse complement strand
TTTCCTTGAGTCCTCATAATACTTGTTTATTAGAGATAATTTGCTTAAGCGTGCACAGGGTGGAAGGTCACTCAAGGAAGGTTTTTATTAGTTGTGTACTGAATGGATCAATAGTAATTTGAATACTATAAATCTGCCTTGTTAACAGGTTTATTTTTTCATCATATATTAATTCCAGAGGGTCTGGCCCATTATAGAATTGATGTAAAATGTGCTGTGCAGATGTTGCTGCCTCTGTAATCAGGTTCAGCTGCAAATCTGGGTGAGGCTCCGTGCGAGCCCTTGAAAGTGGGCAGCAGACAGGCACCCGCTGAACTGAACCTAGAACCCTGATTTCCTGGGAGAAGAAATCCAAAGAAAAATGGAGGCTCTGCATTCATTCAATCCCTAAATTTGCTTTTTTCCCCCTTTCTTTCTCCTTAACTTTTTCCCTTGCTCTTTCTCTCTTTCTCTTTCTGCTTTTCCCTCTCGCTCCCTCCCTTCCCCTTCCATCCTGTCTTTATTTATTCTAATTAGAAAGTGACACAAATAACCAAGATGGACATTTTGAAAAATACAATAAAAACCCAAAACAAATAAACAAAAACAAATAAAAAACGGCCCAACCACCAAAATACAAACAACTTAGTGAACAATAACTCCCGATCCTGGCACTAATCAATAACCACAGATACCTAGGAGAACGTTTCTCTCTAGTCTTCTTTCACATCCCAGGCAGATTCCTTTTAATACACTTGTGATCATATTGTGCATCTGATGTATTTACCATATTGGATTTGCTGCACTCACTGAATCAAGTAAAAAACTATGGAGATATGAGAAGAAAAAAACCAATACTCCACGCTGTCTCTTTGACAGTTCTAGATCTTGTGTGCCCAGGCAAACATGCCGAGCATGTGTGCATTTGCAAGGGTGGAGTGGGTGGGTGAGTCTTAATTGGGTAACACTTTGTCCATTACTGAGAAACTTGCTTTGTTCCGTCAGCAATTCATTCGGAACACATATACATAAGACAGCTTTTCTTAAATGCAACTCTGCTCTAGGTTAGCCCAAACTTAAGCAAACATTCTCTTACGATGGACACTTCATTTCCTTTCAGTTTTGTTGTGATTGTTGTGTTAGCCATTATACATACTACAGCAATAAATATTCTGATGCGTATGATCTAATATACTGCTGGTCTCAATATTGTAGGATAGATTCCAAAAATGGGATTTCTGGGTTAAGGTGGGGTCACATAATTTGGTATCCTGTGTGTTTCCTTAATGTTATACAAAAAGAAAAAAAAATGTTTCTGCAGAATAACACTCTTTGTAAGGGATTTTCTTTTAAATGGGTTGCAAAATACTGCAACAGATAGTTATATGGAAATTTCTTACCATTTCTCCGACCACCAAACCTTTGGGAGCCATGCAGTCCTTTGCTTTTGTAAAGAATGCTGAGATGAACATCTCTCTGCAGGAATCTTGGTCCTCCCCTTGACTTAACTAGAGTCCTAGAGGTGGAATTCCTGGGTCGAAGGTCCTTAAAGGTGCAGCCCTTTAAAATCGCAGCTGCGAACAGTCTCATTTCGGGTTTCTGCTGCACGATTCCTCATGTAGCCACAGACTGTACAAACCACAGCCTCAACCCCCAGAATCCTCCCAGTTCCCACTGGGCCAGAGCGTTGTTATTGATGTAACTTTGCAGACATCATTCTTTGGAGAGCTTCGTCTAACCTGACCACAGCTCATTGGAGAACTTCTGACAGTCCAGGGAAGCAGACAGGCCATCATGAGCTAAAGGGCATCCCACCCAACAATGACCTCTGGCCACGCCGGTGGAGGCATTAGTGCTTTACTTACGGGTGACAGGGAAGGTCACTTTTGTTCCCTTTCTGGTTCATTTTTATCTTCAGATCATGCCCACGGCTTTTCATCGGGGCACCACTGGCATTTGGGGCTGGACCATGTTTGGTGCTGATGACAGTCGCATACCTTAGAGCAGTGGTTCTCAACCTGTGGGTCAAGAACCATTTGGGGGTCGAATGACCCTTTGACAGGGGTCGCCTAAGACCATCAGAAAACACAGGTATTTATATTATGATTCTTAACAGTAGCAAAATTACAGTTATGAAGTAGCAATGAAAATAATTTTATGGTTGGGGGTCACCACGACATGAGGAATGGTACGAAAGGGCTGAGGCATTAGGAAGGTTGAGAACCACTGCCTTAGAGGGTGTTCAGGGTACCTGGCCCTGCTCTCTGCCATGGTAACAACCACCATTGTCCTCCCGTGTCTCCCAACTTCCCTTTTCACCTCCTTGCTGGCAACGATATATTCATATTTGTATTTTTCCTCATCTTCTTTTGTACATGTTGTTTAAATATGTGCTATCTTTGTGTATGAGTTTTTGCTGTGAGGCCTCTTCGATAGCACGGTGATGCTCAAATGAGATTGGAAAGGACTGGAAAAAGTGAAAGTAATTAGTGGAGCTCATTATAATGGGGTCATGGGGATTACTCATGTTTCTTTTTAATAGGGTAACATGGTGGTTAAAAGCTGGCATTCAGGAGCCGGAAGAGCTGGGTTCAAATTCTGACACCACCTCTTACAAGCTGATGACCTCGGGCAAGATATTAACCTCTTTATACCTCGATGTTACTCTTAATATGGGATAATTATAGTTCCTGTTGCATAGTTTGGTTATGAGCAGTAAATGAGTCACTAGTTCTGAAACAGTTGGTGCCTGACACAGAACAAGCAGTGTGTGTGTGTGTGTGTGTGTGTGTGTCCACAATTCCAGCTAAGCAAAGGGATACTTGATGGAGACCCCTGTGCTGGGGGACCTCAGAAAGCAGGCTGGGGAAGCTTTCAGGGCAAAGGGCTAAGAAGGTAAAACACACGTAGTAGGCAAGTCAGCTCAGCAGGGTCCCCTGTTGGATACACATACTTCTGGAGGGGATAGCATGGCCCATCTCCATGGCCAGCAGGGCCCAAGCTGGTGCTCCCCACCCCAGGGGCAGAGGATTGCTCAGAGCAGGAGCCAGGCGCCAGGAGAGGGTGAGCCTTGTGGCTGTGGCTGGCCCTGCCCACTGACAGCGTCTGGCTTGACTCTTTCTTTTCATGAAAACCTGGTGGAGGCCCAAGAGCAAGGCCACCTGGTGAGGTTTGGACAATGCCTTCAGACTTCCAGTGTTTGTCCTCCCAGAAAAAAATGGAGGAAGGAAAGACCAGAAGAAAGAAGAGGCTAACAAATGTCACCTAACACATGTGAACTTTAAAACTGTCTCATTCTGAGACCAGTTTGGCTCAGTGGATAGAGCATTGGCTTGCGGACTGAGAGGTCCCAAGTTCGATTCCATTTGGGGGCATGTACCTTGCTTGTGGGCACATCTCCACTGTGGGGCGTGCAGGAGGTGGCTGATCGATGTCTCTCTCTCATCGATGTTTCTGACTTTCTGTCTCTCTCCCTTCCTCTCTCTAAAAAATCAATAAATATATAAACAACTGTCTCCTGAGCACATGTAGAAGACCAAGCTTGGAGAGATTCAGTGTTTTATTTCCTTTATCAAAGACGTTTATTTAATTTATACATATAGTAATTTATATTTCTGAAAGTAGCAGGCATCTTATAATGAAGGTAGGTGATTACTGTATTATCACCTACTTTCCCCAATGCTATGAGCAAATTAGTGGTGCACCTTTCTTACGCTTGATAACTTATTGAGTGGTGATAATAGTAATTATTACAACAAACATGCATAAATAACTAGTAATTAATTCATCTATTTAATACTCATAACAACATAATGAGATAGGTTCTATTATTGTACCCACTCCACAGGTGGGAACACTGAGACACCAGAAGTTAAATAGCCTTCCCTGGATTCCACTGCTGATAAGAGGCAGAGCTGGGACTTGGCTGATACACAGGGGATCAGGGATTGGAACCAGGATCTCTGTGACTCCAAATCCATGTTTTTTTTCCTCTACATCATACTGACTCCATCACTCAATCCTTCTCTCATTATTCTGGTCTCTTTATCCAGAAATTTGAGACCTGCCATTCAGAGAGTCCCAGAACAAAACGTGCTCAGATGGGACTTATTTTTGTCATTTTGTCTACTCTCTTCATCTCTCACACTGTACCTTTATGACAGTTCTTTCGTCAACGCTTTCACTGGAAGAGGCAAACATGGACGTTGTCAAGGGGACTCAAAAAATGAGGACAAGTGGCAATAATTGCCAGCACAGTCACTTACCGTCTTCTTCTGAATAGACTGGTAAATGGAACCCTCCCCAAAACCTTTCATTGAATAATTTAAATCCACTGAGTCAAATGCAGTTAGTTTTTACAGCTTAGACAGGGCGTGAGCTTTTTATTTCTTGACCAGGAGCCTAGTATTCACTTGTTCAACACATGCTTTTGAACACCCACCGCTGTGCTGGGCAGTGGCAATGAGTGTGGGAACAAGGTGTGTCTACAGAGCTGACAGTCTGGAATACAGGGTTACCTCGAGGTACGAGTTTAATTCGTTCCCTAACCTTGAGGCGTGGGAAACTATGAGACGCTCGAGTCACGGTAAACTGGTGGGTTGTGTGCAGCCGGCCGATCTGCGTGATTACTCCTATCTCAGATGTTGCTCGTATTTCAAAGCAAAAATCACTCACTCGATGGCTCATATCTCAAAAATCTCGTATGTTAGGGCACTCGTATCTCAAGGTACCACTGTAAATAGTATTGTGACTGAGAATTACTCAGACCACCAGCTTCGATAGCCTGTGTGTTCCTATTGTCTTGGCCCCAGATTGGCCAAAGGACATAAGCCACACTTTTTTACCCGCTTGGATTTTAGTGTCTTTCCCTGATCACCCCCTCTCTAGGGTTCGGCCTCCCCTCTTCAAGCTCTCCAACCCCGGCCCCACCATGCCAGGTGGTACCTGCCTCCCCCAGCACCCGAGATGGCGCCCAGCTGTGGCCAAACCTCCCAGCCCCTCAGACAGATTCATGTCTGACACTGAGAACATTCTCCCTTTCCCAGGAAAGCTTTCCCAGAAGAGGGGAGTCTGCAAAGATAAGTAGCAGAGGTAGGAGTCAGAAGAGGAGGCGTGGACGGCCATTTGGGTTGATAATTCCAACAGCTGGTTCAATCCTCATTTTCCCTGGCTCCTGGTGATGGTGCAGTTGGCCCCAGAAGAAGGTGATGAAATGCTATCAGTCCAGAAAGGACAGAAAGAAGTTGCTACACTTTTGAGATAACTGATTGGCTGAAAGGGCTTTCCCTTAACTTCAGATGTTAGAGTTGCAAGGTTAGCTCTGTCCCTAGCCTTGATGATTAAACATTTGTGCTGTTTATAAAAATCAGGAAACACAATAGCAATTTGATTAACTCCCACCTTCTGGTCCTTTTGCGATTCTAAAGCCCTGGAGATAAGAAACACTGTTATTCCATTTTATTGAATTATTGAACTGAGCATAGCTGAGCGGGTGGGGGGAGGTCTGCCTCTCTGTGAATCCAGCAAACAATGGGTTCTTCTCTCAGATTCCAAATCCCAAATAGCGCCTCCCTGTGGTCGGACCCTGAACCAGACAGGCGCCGCCCCCTGCTCCTCATGGGCAAGCCCCCTGTGTCAGCCGGGTGGTCTCAGGGTGGATGGGGAGATCCCAGCACAGATCTTGAGTCAGAGACCCCCAGGGCGTGGGTTGCCGAGACCCGGGAGGACATTTAGTCCAACACCTGCCCCAGGACATTTGAAAGAGCCTCTTCTGGAACATGTCATAGATTCCCTTCTCTGCTGTCCAGGAGCAGAGGAGGGGGCAGGTCCGAGGATCAGGAGAGGAACGGGGTTGGGGGTAGATGAGGGTACGGATCGTGGGGCGGACCGCACCGGGCACAACCTGGCCTGGGGGGGCAGTGCGTCTGACCCCCAGAAGTAACATAAAGAAGATGAATGTGGTGCTCGGACACCGGAGCCTGACAACAGGCCAACACGATAAGACATGCTTTGAAGAGCCGGCCTGGCTGAGAGTGTGCGTATTGCGGGTAACTCTGCCGGTCTCGCTAAGAGAAAACTATTTGGAGTTTTCCGCTTGCTTTATCCGTGGCTGTACTGTCATAAGCTGGCGGTAGGTGATTTCTCCAGCGTGGCTCAAGTGTGAGCCTTCTTTGCGTCCACGTTCAGAGCTCCACTGGCTTCTTTGGGGTGCAAATGGGTGATAAATGCAAACAGTATGTGAGTGTGGTAAACGCTTCCCCTGCCTCCGGCTGCTGGGCTTTGCTGGCAGCACCCGTGTTCCTCAGCTCCCCAGTCTCCCCTCTGCTGTCACGGGGCCGGTCCCTCTGTCTTTTCTCCTCTTCTTACAAGGACATCAGGTGAAGGGCCTGCGGACTCCCATGTGACCTCCTAAGGCCACATTCTGAGGTGCTGGAGGTTAGGACACCAACGCGAATTCTGGGGGATGCCAATCAGCCTGCAGCAGGTGGCAACAGAGTGAATACTGCCAGTACTAACCACACAGGCCACTGATGGAGCGCCTCCTGCCCTCCCTCTATGCGTACTTTCCCTCCAATCCTCACCTCCACCTTTAACCCGGGGACACCTGGTATCCACTTGCTTCCCTTTCCCCTTCCCTCCTGTTCCCCACTGGGGTGAATATTTATCCCGGAGCCCCAAAGTGGACATGCAATGTGGCAAGTGTCACAGTATCCCCAGGTGACAGAATCTCAAAATCAGAACTGCATGAGAAGATCCGGCCAGTGCAGCAGAAGGCAGCACTGGGCAGGTTCGGAATGGAGCGGGACCATGTGCCTCAGTTTCCTCCTCCATGAAATGGGCTACCCACAGAGTTTTCATGAAAGCTAAGTGGCCTCATCTACTGTAGTTATAATATTGTGGTTGTAATATTGTAGTGATAATATTTTTCTACCCCCAGCGGGGATTTAACAGGCATTCACCATCTACCTCCCATGGGCAAAGTACTCGAAATCTACTCCTTTCTCTTGTACATATTCTTGAGAACAGAAACAGACTATCAGGAGTGAATTCTTTGGAGCTGTGAGTCCTCTCTGTGCAGCAGCCATGGGTGCAGCACAGCATAGTGGATAATGGTCCTTCTTCTCTCTGATGGCCCACTCTCTCCCACACAGGGAGGCACGCTGTGCTCCTCACACATAGACTCCTCCCCTACCCCCTCCTGTAGGCGGCCCTTCTTCCCGGAGCTGCTAATCATCGCCAGAGCCGGTTGGAGAAGTCACTCTTCCCCTCTGCCTCTGGGAGTGTCCTCAGATGCAAACCCGAGCCCTGGGCTTGGCAAAGCAGAGACCAGGGAGAAGGGGCGAGGGGGCCAGTGGGGCCTCCGTGATGGAAATAGAAACACCCCCTTTGCCCTGGGTGCCCGAGAGGAAATGCCCCAGGAGGCCGGCGCCTGGGCTGGCCTGAGTCTGTGGCCTGAGGCACGGCCTCCTGTCTGAACTTCTGGGCAAGCCCTATTAGCCCCCATTGCAAACGCTTCTTCTGTCTCAGTAACCGTCCATTCTGCTAGGTTCCCGAGATTTCCAACATTCCTTTCTCTCGGAATATTTGGACGGGGACCAAGCTAAGAACGCTTTGTTGAGAAATTACAAATGACCACCTTAGGGCGTCAGAGGACCCTCTTCCTTTGGTGCTGCCTCATTTGGCCACTTTGGGTACCACCCTTCAGCTGTGTTTCTACAGCAGGTCAGCCTTCCAAGCCATCTGTGGCCAGCCGACCTGCAGGGCTCTGTGGCCTGTGCTGGGGTGAATCCCACACTTCTTAGCACAAAGGCCTGATGTTTACACCCCGAAAGTGTATTGCCACCTGGACCCCCCGCCCCCACACCCCAATCCGCATTGCTCCCTAAAGACACCAGTGGGGCTCGGTCTTGCTTTTAATGGGGGTGGGGTTCGGGCCCTCACCTTCCTCTCCTGTTGTTCCTTTCCCCCCCCAAATGTTGGCGGTGCCAAGGAAAGCTGCGGGCATTAGTATTCACACTTGTGTGCGAACAGCCGAGCTAACACGCACCGGAGGGAAAATATTATTTCTCATAAATGCTCAATAATTATAGTCTTTATTGCATCCAAATCTATACGGTGACACATAGTGGAAAGCTTTCTGATTCTACATGGAAGAGTTGGCAGAGACTTGCAGGTGAAACAAGGAGAATAAATAAATAGGAATATATATTTTTTTCAGAGAGAGGAAAATGTTCCCAGTATAAATGGGGAAAGAGGTGGTGTTGAGACTGGGGGGGGGGGGGGGTACCGGGCTATTTGTTCCCAGTGTGCTTCCTCCTCTTGCAAAACAGCGTGAACTTTCTGGAAAGCGGAGCACATTGAAAAGGCAGCTATGCGGAAAGCATGTGTTTTCAGGAATAATTATTCGTAGTAATTCCTGCTCCAATCTAAGGGGTTCCACATTCTCCTTTTGCAACAGATGTTCGGAGGAGGAGAGAGGAAGGCAGTGACGGGGGCGGGCTTCCATCTGGCTGGATTGGCTTGTGCCCTGGGCAGGGGGCGTGTAGATGTGTGTGATTCTTTGGGATTCGGCGGTTGATAAGACCTGAGTGCTTTTTCTGGGAAATGTAACTCTTTCAAAAAGTGGTGCCCTCCTCCATGTATCTTCAGGAAACAGGTCGGGAGTGGGGTAGGAGGATAAAGATGGGCTCATTGGGAGGCATTGGATTGCTCCATTATTTTATCTCCCCATGGAAACAATTTCCTAACAATTGTTCCTGGGAAAACTTTACAGGAATTAATGTGGAAACATAAGGCACGGATTCCTACCTGTGGTCTGGATATGAATTCCAAAGACCACAGGACTTATTGATGTGTTTCTAGATAGTCAAGTCCTTGGGCGGGGAGTGGGGGGTGGGGGTTGGGCTTAAGCAACATATTTCCTGGATTATACTGGCAGGAAAGTCAGTCAAACAAGTCAGTGCCATCAAGGAAGGGAAATCATTAAGAAGATGAACTAGTGGGTGTTGCTTTGATGGTTGGGTAGTTAATATTCTGTAGAATGGGTACATCAAACTATTGGCACACAGGCTAGCCCATGTGTTTCTGTATTTCCTGTGGCTGCTTTTGCCATACAACAGCTGGTCTGAGTAATTGTAACCGCACAGCCTGCACAGCCTAAAATATTTCCTGCTTGCCCTTTATAAAAAAAAAATTTGAGGACCCTTCCTTGAATTAGAAGATTGACTAGTTGGTGTTACCTGAATTTTTTGAACGGTGGCTAACTCTCTCATTTGCCTACATGTTTAAACAAAATAGCATATCAATGGTGATGTGTTTATAATACATCAAGGAAGGCACACTAACAGTGACTTCTGTTGATGGGAGGAAAAGGCCATTGAGACTGCAGGTGAAAACCAGTCACTGACTCTAATAAGTCTATCGGACATCCTGCCTTTTGCTTTTTCTGAATGTTATTATTTTTTTAAATCTTTATTGTTCAGAGTATTACCCATGTCTCCTGTTTCCTACCCCTCCCCTCCCATTGATCCACCTGATTCCTGCCCTGCCCCAGGCCTTTACCACCCTACTGTCTGTGTCCATAGGTAAGATCTTTGGCTAATCTCTTCCTGCCCCTCCCCACTCCTTCCCTCTGAGATTTGTCAGTCTGTTCCATGCTTCCATGCCTCTGATTCTATTATATTCACCAATTTATTTTGTTCATTAGATTTCTTGTTTTATTTTGATTTTTAGATTCAATTGTTGATAGATATTTGTTGCCATTTTATTGTTCATATTTTTATACTTCCCCCCCCCGCCCCCCACCTCCTCCTCCTCCTTCCTCTTTTTAAAGAATACCCTTCAGCATTTCATGCAATGTGTGCTGGTTTGGTGGTGATGAACTTCTTTAGCTTTCTCTTGTCTGTGAAGCTCTCTATCTGACCCTCAATTCTAAATGAGAGTTTTGTTGGATAAAGTAATCTTGATTGTAGGTCATTACTATTCATCACTTTGAATATTCCTTGCCATTTCCTTCTGGCCTGAAAGGTTTCTGTTGAGAAATCAGCTGACAGTCATATGGGTGCTCCCTTGTAGGTAACAAACTGCTTTTCTCTTGTTTCTTTCCTCTCTCTCTTCATCTTTAACCCTTAGCATTTTAATTATGATGTGTCTTAGTGTAGGCCTCTTTGGATTCCTCTTGTTTGGGGTTCTCTGCACTTCCTGGACTTGTAAGTCTATTTCTTTCACCAGATAGGGGAATTTTTCTGTCCTTATTTCTTTAAATAGGTTTTCAATATCTTCCTCTCTCTCTTCTCCTTCTGGCACCCCCATAATGCAAATGTTGGTATCCTAAAAGTGGTCCCAGAGGATCCTTACACTATCTTCATATTTTTGGATTATTTTTCATTTTGCTCTTCTGATTGGGTGTTTTTTGCTCCCTCATATTCCAATTTGTTTGATTCTTGGAATCCTCTATTCTGTGGAAAACCTGTATATTATTCTTTATTTCAGGTAGGGGTATGCTTAATTTCTGACTGGCCCTTTTTCATGTCTTTGCCATTCTCACTAAGATCCTTGACAGTTTCATGAAGATCTTTGAGTTACTTTATAACCATTGTTTTGAATTTGTATGCAGTAGTTTGCTTGCTTCCATTTCTTTCATTTGGTAAAAAATTTTTTAATATATTTTATTGATTTTTTTACAGAGAGGAAGGGAGAGGGATAGAGAGTTAGAATCATCGATGAGAGAGAGACATAGATCAGCTGCCTTTTGCACGCCCCCTACTGGGGATGTGCCCGCAACCAAGGTACATGCCCTTAACCAGAATCGAACCTGGGACCTATCAGTCTGCAGACCAACACTCTATCCACTGAGCCAAACGGGTTTCGGCTCATTTGGGACATGTCTTTTTATCTCCACATTTTTGTTGCATCCCTGTGCTTGTTTCTATGTATTAGGCCCAGCTGCTATGTCTCCTGGAATCGGTAGATTGCCCTTGTAGTAGGCGTCCTATAGGGCCTGGTGCTCAGCCTCCCCAGTCACCGGAGCTGGGCACTGTAAGTGTATCCCTGTGTGGCTGTGTGCACAGTCTTGTAGTTGAGCCTTGATGGCTGTTGGCATCATTGGGAGGAATTGACCTCCAGGCTAACTGGTGATGAGAACCAGCTGCGACTACAGTGGGAGAGCTGCTGTGCAAGAGCTACTCCTACGGCGCAGGACTTGCTTCAGTGGGCTTTGGTGCTCACTGGGTCTGCCCCTTGAGTGTGTCGTTTGTGGACAGGTAGAGTTGTAATCTGCTGTGTCTGAAGTTGTCCACCCGGTGCATTGGCTCTCAGGCCTCCAGGAAGGTGCAAAGTCAGCCACTCCTGGAGCCACGGTGGAGGAGTTACAGAGAGATCTACAGAGGCTGCTCTTTGCATTGGGTAAAATAGTGGTGCGCAAACTGCACGCGAACCACCGCAGTTTACCACGCTTTTGACTAATGAGCTTGCCGACCACTAGGCTAAGAAATGCCCAGGCAAGGCCCAGCTGTGAGGCAAGGCAGGCGGGCGCTGGTGCTGGGTCTTGGGCCTTTTATTGATGGGTCTGGGGCACACTGACACCAGCTGCAGCCTGTGTGAGAGCTCTTAGCACAGTCCGAAGCCTGAGCCAGGAGAGGCTCTTCATTTGGAAAAGCTGCTGCAAACAGCGAGGGTGGGGCTCTCAATTGGATGGGCGGGGTCTCAGGGAATCACTAGGCAGAGCAAACAGTGTGGCCTCTGCTGATGGAGCCTCAGCTATGGCTGCCGTTCAGCTCTGTGGCAGGAGAGGTCCCAGCACAGCAACAGTGACCCCTGCGAGCACCCCGGTCTGGAAGAAAGCTGCCCCCCAGTTCCTGCAGTGATGCCAGACAATCCAGGTCCTCCCTGCATGGTCTGGGTCCCGCAAGGCCGCCAGGCGCTGGAGCTCAGAGGGATGGAGTCCAAGTAAGTCTGTGCGCGGCCTTTTAAAAGGGACACCTGGGTCTCCAGCAGCTTCTGTGTCCTTCAGCCACAGTCCCACTGGTTTTCACAGCCCGAAGGTATGGGGCTTTCTCTCCCCGGTTCTGGGGCCCTGGGCTGGGGGTTTGGGACCTCTTGGTCCTCACAGGGGCGGGTGGGGGAGAGGGGGAAGAACTCTGCAGAGACTGTGTTCCTCCTGATTAAAAAGCAGCACGTGGGTGCCTGGCCAGCCTGTTCTGCGCCTCTGCCCTCCTACCAGTGTCACTGTGTTTCCTTCTCTATTTGTAGGGCTTGCATTCAGCCAGCTTTCAGGAAGTTCTGAATGATGGTGGTTCTGTGTTTTGGTTGTAATTTTGATGTGGTTGTGGGAGGCGGCGAGTATCGGCATTTACCTATGCTGCCATCTTGGTTTCTCTCTCTCTCTCTCTCTCTCTCTCTCTCTCTCTCTCTCTCTCTCTCTCTCTCTCTTTCTCTCTTTCTCCCTCTCTCATTTATATTAAAAATAACTATAACTTTGCAAAGGAAAGGCCTCCTGGTTACTTTATAAAAGCCCAGTTTTCACCTCTCGCTGGACAAAGGTTGTGGAAACTCAATTTTTGCTCGGTCTCTGAGGATCACTTGCGACATGGTTTGAGACAGCGTCTATTATTTGGACTGGGGAGAAAAGCTGTCCGTCTGGGGAGAAAAGCTGTCCATCTGGGGAGAAAAACTGTCCGTCTGGGGAGAAAAGCTGTCCGTCTAAAGCCATCGGAGAGGCCGTGAAGGGGAGTAAAGGCCCTCGCCTCCCCCTGGGTGAGTGTGGGTCACCCAGAACGTAAGGAGACTTGGAGTGGAGGGAGATGCTGCTGGAAAATCCACTAAATAAACCATCCCACTTTAAATAAAACCAGCCGAGGGGATGTGTCCTTTAAAAAAAATCAGCCGAGGGGATGTGTCATACGCCTGCTCATCAATGGAGAGGTACTTGGGGTGCAGTAAGTAGTTTAAACAAAATTGGTGGAAAAACAGGGAGCGAAAGGGAGCCGGAGATCGGTTTCCCGGGCTCCCCGCACATCAGGTGATGTAAGCTAAAAATGGCTTAAAATACCGCAATCACTTGAAACGCCTTACATAAACTGACCAGGAATCTGGGGCATTCGCGCTAGAGACAATTTTCTTCTCCTCCAGATAAGGGCTGGGAATTAGTCACAGGGTATTTCCAGATAACGTAGTTAGCGCCTCGTGTAATATTAGGTGGGCAGGGCGCCCTGCTCTCAGGACGGAGGATGCTCCTGCCAGTTCTCATAAGGAATGTGTATATTTTTAAAGCCTGGGCCGCCGCCGGTGAGTCATTTCCACCATATGCCTCCCTTTGGTGTGAAATGGGGCAAAAAAGTGCGTCAAACAACGTTTGGTTCTCCATCCATCCATCCATCCATCCATCCATCCATCCATCCATCCCATGGTTGCTGTCAGGCCCACTGCTAAATGCTGGGGAGATGTGTGTGAATACGATCTTTTCCAAGCAGCTTATTGCCTTAGGGTATCTTGGCCTCATCTATAAAGTGCGAGTAGCGATTTGACAGCTGAAAGAGATGTGGGGGTGCTGGCACCTGCTGAGGTCTCGACTGACCAGGGCCAGGTTCCATGTGGGAAGATTTCTCTGGGAGGCGGCAAGGTGACTCAGAAGCAACACCAAAGCTGATCAGCATGGCACCATGTTCAGGAGGGCAGCCTTTTTCTCTCGTTTGTTTCATTGATTTTTCTGCCTCTGTTTTCCATTTCCTACACGGAGTCCACCGTCTTGGCTTATTCTCACGATGAGAGAGACAAAATAGTGAGAAGAACATGGGCTTGGGAGCCCACCCATCCCTCTTCACATTTGAATCCCTCTGGGCCACTTTCTGGCTGTGTGTCGGTGGGCAAGTTGCTTAACCTCTCTGACTCCAATCTCTTCGTGTGGCTGAGGTGAAGGACCAGCCACTAAGGGTCACCAGTGCCTGGGGAGAAGGTGACTTAGGAGAAGGCCCCTTTGACTCCTTGACACCGCACCCCCAGGGCTCACACCTTTCTGCTACTTCACTTTGGCTCCTGCATAGTTGGTTAAAGTTGGTCTCCATGGCTGTGAGTCATCAAAGAGTTGCCGGTTTTCAGCTGTCTCTGGCTCAGAGTCAAGGCAAATGCTCCCCATTCTCATTATAGAGTGTTCTTTTTCAGGTGTTTTCTGCTGGAATCTTACAAGATGGGGTAAAAAGCACAGGCTCCGGAGTGGGACAAATCGTTCTACCGTGTCTGCATCCTCAGGCCCTACTGGGGCAGGGGAAGGTGAGGATAAGATAAGTGCCCCGGATGAGGATGTGAGAACACAGCGCTGCGTACACGGAGCTCCCAGCCTCTCAGAGCTGTGTGCGCCCGCAACCAAGGAGACCTGCCTCCGCCCTTCTGTCTCGTTCTGTCTTGCTGAAACTCGATGAAAAAAAGAGCTTCGGTGGTGGGCCTTGTCTTCGCAGACGACCCCCTCTGTTTGCCACTTCAGTGGAACTCGGATTATGAGAGGTGATTAGCCAACAAATTAGATGTAATAGGTAACAGCCGGTGTGGTCTCTCTGTAGATAAGGCATGCTTTTCATTCCGCTTCTTAAATATTGCAGATAGACCTCCACCCGCTTTCTGTATTATAGTCGCTTAACCAGCCAGCAGCCCAGGGTGGGACCCCAGTGATAGGTAAGAACAGAAGGCAAAGACAGGATACTATCTTTTTTTTTTTTTTAATATATTGATTTTTTAATATATTGATTTTTTTACAGAGAGGAAGGGAGAGAGATAGAAAGTCAGAAACATCGATGAGAGAGAGACATCGATCAGCTGCCTCCTGCACGCCCCACAGTGGAGATGTGCCCACAGGCAAGGTACATGCCCCCAACCGGAATCAAATCTGGGACCTTTCAGTCCGCAGGCCGATGCTCTATCCACTGAGCCAAACCGGTCTCGGCTTTTTTTTTTTTTTTTTTTTTTTTTTTTTTTTTTTAGGGTACTATCTTTGAGCAAAGGCAGGATGCTCAGAAGATTGCAAAGCCTGACCTCTCAAAGGAGTGGGATTTGGGGAAGCTGAATCAGGGGGTGAGGAGTATGCTTTACCTTATAAATCCTGTGCCTGAGCTCACCTGGCCATGCTTCAGCGTCCCCCACCCCTCACTTCACCCTTCTCCCTCTCCCCCCCTCCCCACCACAAAACCCCTGTGGATGTGGCTCTGGTCGGTTCTTTCCTGAGACAGCCCACGTCTCCAGGACCAGGCCTGAGGGTCCTCAGGGCTCACCCTCTGCTTGCAGTGCTCCCACCCGCTGGCTGTTGGTAGGAGAGGTCAGAATGCTCAGGCCTTCTTCTAGGTTCGCCTCCTCTCCTGATTCACACTCTGGGTAGCCTCCCTGAGCCCATGTGTCCTTCATCCCAAAGTGTCTGTAGGCAGCAGCTACCCCCATGGCCCGGGAGCCTCGCAGAAAGCAAGTTCAGGGACAAGAGAAAGCTCCCCAGGATTCAGCTCCTCTTCTTTTGTGCTAAGCATGGCCTTTGGAGTCTCAGAGCATGAGTTCGAATCCAGCTCGGCCACTGACTAAAAGTGTGGACTTCAGCAAGTTCCTTAATCTTTGGTTTTCTGTAAACTGAGGATACTAATAGCAAATCTATTCCACAGGGTTGTTGTGAGGTGTCTCTGTGTGTGTGCATGAGGGGAGAAAGAGAGAGAGGGAGATAAAGAGAGAGAGAGATTAAGCTTAGATCAGTGTCTAGCATATAATAGAGAGAGAGAGATTATTAAGCTTAGATCAGTGTCTAGCATATAATAGGCATAATATAAATGTAGCTCCAATATGAGTCATAACTTGCCTAAAACAACCATGTCAAAACCACACCAACAATAATTTGGAAAGAAAATCATTTTGACCAGTCATTTTGTTTATGCAGCAACTGAGTTTGATACATTTTTATTTATCCTGCTAGGATATTCCATCACGTATTCGTTCATCTCTTTAGAAACACGCACTAGCTACCTACTGTGTACCAGGCACTGGGCTGGGTGCCAGCGGCCCCTCTCAAAGGGGTCCTCGCCTAACAGCGCACACTCAGCTGCAGGCTAGATTCAGGACGGGCATGATTGTGGAGAGGCTTCTCTTACAAACTCACAGGAGAGTTGACATCTGAACTTGGCAGTGAACTTGGCTGTTTCACGAGTGGCTGCCCCACGTGCAAGCCCTGCTCAGACCTCACATGCAGTGTCCCCGAGCCTTGGTGCTTCTCCTCTGTCAGCCCAACCTTGGTCACCTCCTTCCGGTCCTGAGTTCTGCTGGGAGCGGGCTCCGTGCAGGCCTCACGCTGCTGAGTCAGAGCTCTCTCCCCTCCCTCCGCTTCCCAGCGGCCTGCGCTTCTGCTGCTGTTCCTCCATCACCAGTTTTTCCTCTTTATTCCATCTTCTTTACTAGCCTTTCTGGAGGGAGGGGACGCAGAAACGCCTGAATTGAATCCACATGTCTAACCAGAGCCCTCCCAGAGTCTGTGCTTTTTTGGAGGAGAAGGAGGGGAGGCCATATCCCCAGATGAAGGCTGAGAGAGGGTGGGGCAGGCAGAGAGGGGCTAGCCAGAGCCACTTCTGCTGCCACCTGCCCCGCTGCTGCCTACTGAGCGCCTCAGATTCCCTGCCAGCGTTTGATGTACGTGGTCTAGTGCGCTCTCCGAATTCCCCTCCGGGCGCCGCTGCCTCAGTGTGCAGGTGAGGACGCTGGCTCAGAGTGGTTAAGTGCACTTCTCAAAGGCACCCAGCGGCTAGACTAGCAGTAGGTCGGGGTCCAGGCTACAGGCTCTGTGGCCGAGTGGGCACACGGGTTCCTGGGGAGTGCTCTGGACTGCATCTGTGGGGTAGGGAGGAGGGGACTTGGAGGAGGGGGTAGAAAGGAGGGCTGAGCTATGGGGTGGGAGCAGCAGGCACTTCAGTCTCAAAGAGACTGAAGCCAGGCTGACCCTCCAAGATGTCCTCCAAAGAGGTCAGGCGGGCGCTGATGTGGGCTGCCTCCTGGCGGTGCCCACGGACAAGGCAGCTCCTTTGGAAGGAGGGCAGCGCCTGAGGAAGGAGCCCGCCTTCAGCAAACAGCCCGGCAGCTGAGGAGTGAGCTCCTCCTCGTCCAGACCGGGATCTGGGCAGCTCCCCACGGGGGCCCCCCACCCAGGGCCCTGGGCTGGCTTCGAGGCCACAGCTCCCTACTTAGAGTCCATCCATGTAGCTGGGGTGCAGAGAGAGAGGCCAGGGAGATGGGCGAGCTGGAAAGGCAGGCCATCCAGCCCAGGCTGGGAACTTCTTGCCACTGAGCCAGCACTGAGCGGGGTAACACTGAAGTCAGATTGGAGAGGGCCGTTTGGGGGACAATCCAGGGGGCAGCACACGGATTCCCAGAGTAAAATCAGCTGACAGGCTTAGCTTGACATTCTAGATCAGTGGTTCTCAACCTTTCTAATGCCGCGACCCTTTAATATAGTTCCTCATGTTGTGGTGACCCCCAACCATAAAATTTTTTTCATTGCTACTTCATAAGTGTAATTTTGCTACTGTTATGAATCGTATCTGTGTTTTCCAATGGTCTTAGGTGACTCCTGTGAAAGTGTTGTTCGACCTCCCAAAGGGGTCGAGACCCACAGGTTGAGAACCACTGTTCTAGATGTTCCGGAGGCAGGGATTTCAGTTGGGAAGGGAAAGAAAAATGACTTTTTTTTTTTTTTTTTTTTTTTTTTGCGTTCCTACCTCAGTGGTTTCTCTTTCTTATTTGTAAGTGCTGTTCCGCGCATCTGGGCAAGTTCTGGTGAGCTCAGAGGGTGAAGATATCTTTGCTTAAAATACTCTTTTCAGAAGCGAGGCCACCAGGGTCGCTGGGTTCTGGGGCGGACTCTTCTCATGCGATGTGCTCGAGGGGACCTGTTTGAGCTGTCATTTGAGGAAGTAACAAAACCAAAGGCAGCTTGGGGTTTGGCGCCTTTGATGGTTACAGAAGTGCAGCGTGACCTGACAGCATCCTCTCCTCTCCTCCCGTGGGTGGACAGGCTGGCCGAGGGGCCTTCGGCTTCAGAACAGGTGCCCTTACTATAGGTTTGGGGATACCCAGAGGGTTGTCTCTGCTCGCCAGGCATGCAATGTTGGGCCAGTGGAGTAAATTCTGAGGGTATGTGTGCCTGGCTCCCAGCAATCTCTGAAAAACAGCAGTTTGGTGTCCTGAGATTTCCAGTCCCCTGGTGGCCCTGTCCTCTCTTCTCCCTGGTTCCCTATCTACCCAGCCTCCTTCCCTCCTTCCCTACCCTCCTGTTCTCACCCACAATCCCACCGGGTCTCCAATCCTGGATCCCTCAATGGGAAGCATTTGGTTGGGGAGACAGATGTATTTGTTACAATATATGCATTTCACTTGTGGTAGAAAGGATCTAAGGCAACAAACGGTGTTTTCAAGGATGCTGAACTCCTAGAGAGCAGGGAAACGGTGAGGCCTGGCATCAGGCAGACCGGGAGTGGGCCCAGGTGCTACATTTTAAGAGTTCTGTGTAACTTTGAGCAGGTTCCAACTCCTTGAACCTCGGTCTCCTCATCGCTACCATGGCGTTATGTCTGCCTTGCAGAATTATTGCAATCGTAAATAAGATGGTGTTGCAGAGTTTCTAGAATGATGTTAAGGACTCACTACTGAATGCATGTTGGTAACTATGGTTACATAGGGCCAAGGGAGCCACCTGAGTGGAATCAGCTTTTAGGTTATGGCAGTGTGGGCAAACTCATTAGTCAGCAGAGCCAAATATCGACAGTACAATGATTGAAATTTCTTTTGAGAGCCAAATTTGTTAAACTTCTTCTAATGCCACTTCTTCAAAATAGACTTGTCTAGGCCGTGGTATTTTGTGGAAGAGCCACACTCAAGGGGCCAAAAGAGCCACAGTTTGCTGACCATGGGATTAAGGGGATCAACATGAATAGTATCTAAACCTCGTAAGTCTGTGTCACTCTGGCCCCCAGCTACCCATACTGGGTTGGGTTCATACTTTCTCACGTTGTCACAATGGTATGATGACCCTGAGTGCCTGACCTGTTTTTTGTCATGTCTCATGATCTTCCTCAAACAATTCCTACAGCTGGATTTCATAGGCCAGTGGTTGGCAAACTGCAGCTCATGAGCCACATGCGGCTCTTTGGCCCCTGAGTGTGACTCTTCCACAAAATACCACGGCCTGAGCGAGTCTATTTTGAAGAAGTGGCATTAGGAGAAGTTTAAGTTTAAAAAATTTGGCTCTCAAAAGAAATTTCAATCGTTGTCCTGTTGATATTTGGCTCTGCTGACTAATGAGTTTGCAGACCACTGCCACAGGCCATCAGCTCACTGAGTTCTGGAGCAGAATCAAGAGCTGATTGCGTGGATCTCTTCCCAACTCCGCATTCTGCTGGCCATGTTGAGAGTATTTACACCACAGGATTTGGCAGACAGAAAAAAATCAAGGCTCCCCCGCCCCTCCGTGCTCCAGTGAGCCAGCTGTGAAGCACTTACCAATATGCCACTGTCATGAATCCTGTTTTTCAACGATGTGTCATTTAAGCATGGAAAAGTTGATTTTAATTAGCCTATTCTGCTTATCCCCACAAAGGGGTGGTAAACTGAGATTTTGTGTTGGTTTAGCAAGGCAATTTTGTAATTCCAGAGAAAACCTATAGGTTGGCTGTTCATTGTGTTTTTTCCCCCAATACTTCATACTCATGATGAAAACATGGACACTCTAGACAATGGACGGGGCACGTCTCACCATGATGATGGGAAGTGGTTGGTACAGGGACCCTGGAGATACTGTGGTCGTGAGTCTGAAGCGCTGGCTTTCCAGTTACCCGGAAGTTATGCTTTCAGCCTCTAGGGAAGGATTAAGTGGTGCTGAAATCTGGGGCAGTTATGGATCTGGCTTTGTATGTAAAACGGTTTAAATCAATTGGTCCTTTACCAAAATCTAGGGAATAAGAAACAGCCTTAGAGTAAATATTAAAAACAAGTAAGGACAGTTAACGCCTCCCCTTTTCCTTATTAAAAGGTTACCCTTTTAATACGAGAGGTTACCCTTTTAATAAGAGATTGCTCCTTCATGGGACTCGCCCCACCCTCTGATCATGGACTCAAGGTAACCAATGGGTTCGGCCCCTTATGATTTCCTCATGGGAAGTTGAATCCCTGGCTTCCACCTCAGTGTTGGCATCACACTCGAGAGTCCAATGCCCTGCAGAGCATCTAACTTGAGACGCTCATCCTGCCACTGGGTAAGTGACAAACATCATTGCGGGGATCTGACTTCTGCGGCTCAAGATGGCATCCAGCAAAGGGGTTAAGGGCATGGACAACCCGGATTCAGATGCCAGCTCCCCCACCCACTGTGTGTGACGTTGGGCAGTGCTTCGCCTTTCTGCACCTCGGATTCCAGGTCTGTCCAGGTGGGAGCAGCATAAATGAGAGAGGACCCGTAGAACAGTTGATGTGAGCCTGGGATGCTCGAAAAAGGGCAGCTCCTTATGGCTGCGCTAAGATCTACTGTGCAGACAGTACGAAACCTTGGCCTGTGGGAGGCAGTGCTCCCACTTGACTCAGATAGTGAACATCTTCTCGTCTATCCTGGAGCCATTGCTAAGAGTGGGGGTCTGCAGCTCAAGGGATGGGGTTTAGCTCGTAACTCGGCCACTTGCTCTTTGACCTCTGCCTCTCTGGCATTAGCTCCTGCACATAATTGGGGATAGTGGATGTCAAGGGCCTCCAAAAGGGTCTGGTACAGGGTGACCCTCACCAATAGCTCTAAGGGCTCATCAGTCCCTTAGCCTGCAATACACAGGAGCCACATAATCAGAACTCAACACACAAGAAGTGTTTGTTACTAAGTCATTTCACCTGTGTGAGCCTCAGTTTCCCTGTAAGTAAAATGGGGGGATAGTAATATCTGCACAGGACTGTTGAAAGAATTCAACTAACATTTCGGGGCTTGGCATCTCGAGTGTACCCTGGAAGGTATCCAGGCCCCACATGGGAATCCTGCATTGAGGGGGCTGCTGTGTGATGTCATGCAGTGAGGGATCCAGAGGCACAGACATAGCAGATAGGTCTTCACCCACCCTGACTACCTGAGGGCCGGCTCCACAGCCAGCTTGTATCTTCCCTGACATCTTGCCTGGGAGTTCAGAGCGTGTTGGTTTGTGCCTTTTGACAAGCCAGCGACCGTGAGGATGAGTCCTACCCGGCGTGGCAGCCAGACGGGCAGAAAGAGCAGAGTCAGGTGTTCCCGGGGAACCCCTATGTTCTGAGCTCAGCACTTCTCTGCACTGTGAGGCCGGAGAGTTCCAACGGCAGTTGGCCAGAGAGGAGCCGGCCCTGGGGGTGTGGCCAGATGGGCCCGGAATGCCCAGCCACGAACCCGACCCTGCCCGCCTCCCTGCATGAGCAGCAGCAGAGGAGAGCACCTCAGGAGGTCTCCAAAATCACGTGCAGGCAGACATGGCACCCTGGGACCCAGGGTCTGAGGGCTGAGAGGTGGGCTTGGAGAGAGGAGACTCTGGGAGCAGGGGCGTGGCCAGCAGGGGGATCAAATCGCCCAGAGAAAGAGTATGGACACAGACTCCTGGGGCTAGACTTCGTCATCTGTGCATGAGTGCAGGATGCCATAGAGGGACCAGGGTGTGGGCTCCGAGAGCATGACCCATGACCAGGAACATGGGCTTTGAACTGAGACCGACTCGGTGTGGGTCTTAGCTCCCAGGGACGTACATGGCCACGAGTTACTTTGCCTCCTCCAGCCTCCGTCTCCGTCTGAGGTTGTTGTAAGAATCGGAAGTGGTAGGTCCTTGGCACACACACCAGGCCATCACCAGCCTCGTTATTAGCTTGTTGTTGGCTATCCCTGTTGGACTGGGCAGACTTCTAAGGCAGCTGTGATGTCTCACACTCTCCCGGCCGAGATGTGAGGCCTCAGGATGGGTTTGGAAGGGAGATAATTAAAGAGCAGGGACTGCCATGGTGAGACTATTATTCCCGGGCTGAGTGATCCGGCTAAAGGCGAGGCGCTGGGCCAGGTGACAGGTGAGTCTCTAGAGAGAAGGCCGAAAGGTAGATGACACGCAGGCTTCAAGCTTGAAGGCAAAGGGGGAGGGAGGGGTCAGCTAGCAGGAGGATGTCTGACAAGAGACTGGACGCAGTCATTCATTACCAGCATGGTGCTCAGTGATGCTGGGCAGGACTTGGTGGGAGAGGTAACTGTGGCTTGAATTTCTTGCTTAGAAAGCAGCAATATACCCCCACACCCTTTGCTGTTAAGCCTCTGGCATGAAGGTAGGCTTCCTTATTTAACTTTTTTAAAAAAATGTATTTTGATTTTTTACAGAGAGAAAGGGAGAGGGATAGAGAATTAGAAACATCAATGAGAGAGAAACATTGATCAGTTGCCTCCTGCATACCTCCTACTGGGGATGTGCCCTCAACCAAGGTACATGCCCTAAACCGGAAAGGAACCTAGGACCCTTCATTCCAAAGGCCAATGCTCTATCCTCTGAGCCAAACCGGTTAGGGCCCTTCTTTAACTTTTAATAAAAATGGTAGCTATCTTTGAACCAGTTTCGGGGTACTCAGGAAATGACCGAATGTTAGTACTGATCCTGCCCAAAGCCCCGTGAATGAGCTGTTACGCCCATTTCATTGATGAGGAAACTGAGGCTCGGTGGCTGGTCACAGAGCTGCTGTGTGTCAAAGTCGGGATTCAAGTTCAGGTGCCTCTAGCTTCAGCTCCCTGGCTTTTCCACCCCTCCATACTGCGCCTGTCTGCAAAGCCCGCAGCTCTCTTCCCACCCTTCTCCTCAGCTCCCTCCAGGACTGAGAGGTGATACTGATTCTTGTTCCATAGGGTTAGAAGGTAGCCCTCCGATCCCACAGTGAACGCCGAGGGCTTCTAAAATGGAAAACTACAGGGAGTGCGGCCGGCTCTTCGCTGGCTCTGTGGGAGAAGGGGGTTGGATGTGCACACAGAGCCGGAGCCGGCTCATTTTTCTAAGGACCTAACTTTGCAGCATTCTTCAAGGGCTCCGGAGAGTTCCCTGTGCCGTCAAATTAAGTTTGGAAACTTCAATAAAAAAGTCCCGAAGGAAACTGTCAATTAATGCATTTACACGGAAGCATCATACTTAGAAAAAACATCTTCAAACACAAACGTTGTTTTCCAACCATTAAAAGTTGGTGTGCCGCTTGGTTTCCATAGAGACCTGAGGTAATAGTCTCCTTCCCCTCACTGAAGACTGAGTGTTGCTCAATTTCTTTTCTTTCTTTTTTTTTTTTTTACCTTAGTCTTTCATACTTTTTTCTCCATCTCCATTTATGAAAACAAAAGATAACTAAATTGAAACCTGGCAATGAGATTTGTCTGAGGAAGACAGTTTGATTTATAAGCTCAAGGGACTTCATTTCTGCTCACCTCCTTATTTTATGACTTCTGCAAATGGTGTAGCTACCTGCGGGGAAGAGGTGGAGAATTTTCAGTTGGCCACACAATTCCTCCGTCCATCAAACTCAGGCTCAAAGGAAAGTGTTAAGGGTCTGCTTAAGAGCAGCCGAGTTGGCCCAGGGTGTGGAGCAGAGGTTGGCAAACTGAGGCCTGTAGGCCAAATCCGGCCCACGGCTCACTTTGTAAGTAAAGTTTTATTGGAACCATGTTCATTTGCATATGTGATGTCTGCAGCTGTTTTCCCAACGGTGGCAAATTTGAGCAGTTGTGACAGCCTGAATAGCAGTGGTTCTCAACCTTCCTAATGCCGCGACCCTTTAATACAGTTCCCCATGTTGTGGTGACCCCCAACCATAAAATTATTTTCATTGCTACTTCTGAACAGTAATTTTGCTACTGTTGTGAACCATAATGTAAATATCTGTGTTTTCTGATGGTCTTAGGCGACCCCTGTGATGGGGTTGATGGACCCCCCCCAAAAGGGGTCGCGACCCACAGGTTGAGAACCGCTGCTGTATGGCCTGCAGAGCCTTAAATATTTCCTCTCTGACCCTTTGAAGAAAAAGTTTACTGAGACTTGGTACCAATTGGACTTTCGGAAGCATTTAATTGTTTTGTCATGTTGGGTAAATGCCGATCTTGCTGTGATTCATTTGTGCATCTTTGCAACAGGAAGGACAGGGTGCTTTCATAGGATGTAAAGCACCTATGGGAACGATGAACATTGAATGCTTTCTACTCCAAACCCTTTTGCTAGAAAAATCCAAAGATGCCTATCTTATGATTGTAGATTCTTTAGAAAACCCGCAGTGTGTGTGTAAAGACCCAAGCCACGTGGGTCAGCCATTGTCTGGGGCCTGGGACCTGCCCAGGTGTCTCTTCGGGAGAAGGCCAGAGACGCTGAGGGGAACGCGGTTCAGGGATGAGACAGCAAACAAAAGAAGCCACCACCGTCTAGGAAGAAACCTTTAATTTCTATTCAGCTTTAAAGAGTTTGCGAGGTTTTGTGTTCTTTTTCCTTTTAACAAACCAGTTCAAGTACATGCCTGCAGATTATAAAATTACCTGAAATCGTCTAGGATACCAGCATGCATGGCTTGTTCGTATTTACATATATTTACATAGGGAAACAAGAGAAAGATCTACAGTTATTTACAGTCTACATAGGAGAAGAGAAAGGCAGCCTAATTGTATTTCCTAAAATACAGTAGATGAGTCGTCAGTACATGCATATTTAGATAATCTTTGCATGATAGAATGCAATTAAAAAAAAAACATATCTGTGTAACTTTCTAGGCTAAGATGTTACATAATCAAGGTAAACTTTGTTTTGTTTCTAGTCTATTTTCATCAAGTGCTTTAAAAGGTTCACTAACACCCAGGCAGAATTATGCACCCTGGCAATTAAAGCAACAGAGCACACGATCATTTCCTACTAACTAGCAACAAGCTGCTGGTGAATGAAATATCTATTGTTTCTCATTACCCATCGACCACTGTGACGAGATCTCTCTGTGTAAAGGCAGTGCCTAAGCTATCACCATTAATTATGGAAGTCATATAAATGAGACACTCTCCACAGTATGTTCTAAATGAAATATTAACAAGGCCAGCGTCTCCGAGCCTGAGAAATGATCTGTTCGCGCGAGCTCCCTATGAAAGTGCATGCGCAGGCCTAATGCAGTTGTGCGTGACTTGAAACGGTGGGGCTGGTCTTGGAGTCTGCCTGTGAGATGGGAGTCACTGCGAAGTCTACTCCTGCATTTGTTTCTGGATGACAGACTCACCGTGATGTAGTCTGGGGGTTTTATCTGCCACCCACCTCGTCCTCCATGCCTTTTCAGTCAGTGTTGTAGGATATGACAGTGAGTTGGGTGTAAGTGAACGGTCCACCTTCACATCTAAACAAACAGCTTTTTGGGGTTTGCCTGGAGGCCTTGCCTGCTCACAGAACAGTCTGCTCTTGGCTTTCCAGGCCGACGGGGCGGAGTGGCTGTGCACAGAGGGAAGGAACATATTTTTGTTTCACCGCTACTCTGAAGACAGTCTTTGATATTAGAACTGAACCCATTAATTCCGGCAATCATGTCCAAGGTTTCTATCAGTGTACATGGCAAATACAGAGGCATCCATTATCTACATTGTACAGAGCTAGCTATCACCGAGGTTAGACATCGAGTAAGAATGTAAACTGTTTCAAATGAACACGAGCTAAATCCTCTTTCACCGCTTATAAACACGCAGGCGTTCCTTTGGCACCAGCTGTGAGGTGGCCCCACGCGGACATGTCTGTAAGGGGCCATCAGAGGCGTCCCATGTCAAAGGATGAGGCATATTTCCGTGGTCGGTTTCTGTGGCTCTTCTGCTCAGCTGTGCAAACCAACCCCGGGGAGAATGGATAGACCGATGAAGTGTTCTGTCCCAGCAAGAGCAAACGCATTGAAAAAGGAGCTGTGCTTTGAGTAATGTGGGCATTCCAGAGAGACCGGCAGGGGATGCCCAGGGAACTCAGTCATAGAAATGAAACATAGTCCACATCTCTCAACTGTGAGGAGACCACCTCTGGGGCCGGTCCATTCTAGAACGTCTTTGAGGAACATCACCCACCTGGGCTGGACCTTCGGCCACCTCCTCTCCTTCCTCATTCAGAGCATGTCAGCATCTGCAGCGGCAGCAGCAGGTCCCAGAGAGATGGCATCGCTCTAAATGGCACACGTCCATGCTTTTGGGACCAGACATAAATCTTTCACAGAACCACAGAGGGCCAGAACGCTGGGACAGGGAGGAGGTAGGAAAAGGGCCTCGTTTACTTCAAGGGAAAGTTCAGAGCAGTTCATGGAATTCCAAACACAGGTCCTGAAAGCCTACGGAGGTCACCCTGCCCTTGAATCCTGCTGGGGTGGAAATCCCTCCCCGCCCGACCCTCCCAAAACAAACACGGCTTTGGAACTGCCTGGACGGTCCGGATGGACTACTGCTTCCTCCCCCAAAATTAAGGCTAGCGAAGACAAATAGATTCTTTTGCTTAAAAAAAAAAAATAATTTCCAACTTTCCATCCAGCACCTACTTCTGGGCTTTTCTCTGCAAATATTTCTCAGAGAAATAACAGCAACACTCCTTCGCAAGTCATTCCGTCCCAGTCTCGAAGTCAATCTCTGAGAACTCCATAGGGAGCTTGCTAGAAATTCATGTCTTCTGTCAGGAAGAATGGTCCCTGCACCCGCACTTGGGTTTGGGCTTACTGTTTGGGATGCAGATGGGAAAGGCTCTGTGTCACCTGTGAGATTCTCCCCCACTGGAGGCCCGTGAAAGCTGTGTCACCTTTGTTTCCCTTCAAGCATTTCACTCCAGGTACCTTCTTCGATCGTGAGTTGTGGACCAATTGCATCTCTGGGGATGGTGGGGATAGTCTGTTCATAGACTGCGTCTCTGGTGTCACTGGGCATCCAGGGGGAGAGATAGTTAAAAAGGAACTTCTGAGACTTTGTCACAGGTATGAACCTGTTTTTAGCAGAGAAACTGCTACCCTGTGGCAAGAGGTAAATATGCAAACACATTGTCAAGGTCCGCGGTGCCAGTGTGCACCTCTCTCCTGTGAGGCTAGAGCTAAGTGGCCGCTAAGTCAGTCTCCGGGACCCTCTCTCAGACTTCTAAAGCTCCACTGTTAACACATACCCACCTTCCTGGTCTCCGTGCTCTCAGTTTGAGGAGTTGAGTGTATTTCTCTTCTATAATAACTGCTAAGAGTAGCTGTGAGCAAAACCCCTGAAAGTTACAGGACAGTTCTGTGTCCATGCCCACAGAAAGCATCTGCAGCCACCTCAGCCTGATTGTGTCAAGCTTTTGTAGGAGTCACTGGTTAGGAATCAGTAGGAATTCATTGGTGGGAGGGAGTGGGAACAGAGTTTACCCGCAAACCTGACCTAATGTGTCAGATGTGATCCTCCAAAAGTCCTCGCTCACTTTACACATACACAGATTTCTCAGGTGGAAACTGCCTCAGTTTCTCTGGTTTTGCTGTGGTTCAGTTTAGGTGTTGAAAAAGTCTACCGTCCAAGACGAGGTTCCTTAGCTGGGCCAGCCTGGCACCTGGAGGTGGCATGTTGAACCAGGTGACTTTTGTGTGAAGGGTCATTTGCTACTGGAGCTTCTGAGGTTTCGCTGAATCCTCACTTCTGTTCATCCAAATGGATATAATTTCAGTTTAGTTCACGGACTAAATCAACAATGGGAAAATCTCCTTTTAACATTACTCAGGTGAACACGGGGCAAACCCCACGCTTAATTCCAGGCCATGCCAGGATGTCACACTGTGGCTGGGCACGGACAGGAAGCTTCGGCCACATGGGGACCCAGAACGGGAGTCGGGCAATATGCAAACAGTTGTGTCTATGGCGGCGTGTCTGCATTGTGCGGAGGGTCCACTGTGTGATGTCAGAGTGACTTGGGACTAATTGCTTTTGACCTCAGCTCCACACATGGGGATCCAGTCGCCCCGCTCCTGAGGCTGTGTGGGGTGAGAATGTCGAGCTTACAAGCTTTCTGCATGGCGCCTGCCTGAAGAATCGTCAGCTCTCCTCGTGAACGGGCCTTATTTGCAACCTGGGGAATAGATGCTACCTCGTGAATGGCCCTCATTTGCACAAGCTTCTAGAAAAGCTGGACCATTTGGAGGGCAGAGTCCTTCGAGTAGACTTCTCTGTTTTCTTCTCACATAATTTCGGGGCAAGTTGGTGTGTTGGTTGGTTAGCACTTACTCCTTGACCTTGGTCTGTTCAGCGACACCAGCATCCCAGGGGAGGCAGAGGGCGACTCAGTGGCCACGGTCTTGCTAACAGGGAGGCCCAGGAGCCTCCTTCCTGTGCGCACTGTGTTGCCCTAAAAACGAACACAATCCGTGGCACCTTTGTCAGCTTAGAAGATGGTTCTCGGTCACTAGAGACTCGTAACCTTTCGGAGCAGCTTGCTTTTGTTTGTCTTTAAAATCGGAGGTTTCAGCCGCCCTTGTTCTGGAGGAGATGTATGCCGGAGATGAATTCCGAAGCCGGTGCTGCACTGGCCAGGCGAATGGCAGACTCCCCTCCAGGGTGTTACCGGGAGGCGGGGAAAGCAGAGACTGTGGGGGCAGTCATCCCATTGGTGACATGTGTGTTCACGCCGAAGCTCTGTGGTAGGTTACCCTGCGTGTTCACAGGGCTGCTGCAGAGGTGGCCGCTTTTGCCTTTGGGAAGGGTCTGTCTTGCCTAGTAGAACCCATATGAGGAACAGGGAAAGCTCTGAGGATACGAAGAGGCACCTGCTCACTTCCCATCCCCTCTTTGTCCTGGGAATTCAGCACAGTGACCGCTGCCCTCTTCCCAGAGGGCTCTCTCTCTTTCCTGCCCGCGGGGTTCCAAGCTCAGTCTGAGTCCCCTGACACATTCCCTTACACATCTGCACTGTTTGCACAAGTCGATTCATTCAGCATTTTCTACACAATCTCCTGATATCTGCGGGTCTGTGATAAAGCGATCTTAGACACTGACACAGTATCTATCTATAGTCAACGATTCTGAGAGTAGCAGATGTTCTATTTTTTATACATCTTGTAGTTAAATCTAAGTTAGGAATCTACTCTTTTAAATAAGCATGCATTTTAAATTAGAAACTTGAAAACTAAACAGTGATTGTGTAATATGTGTCCTTATTAAAACGTGAGTTATATTAGAATACTAACCAATGCATTACAAATATCAATATGTGGGTGGTTAGAATACTAACCAATGCATTACAAATATTGATATGTGGGTGGTTTTTCCTTTACCATGTATTGTTTATTAGAAACCTCTTCCTTTAAAAGAGTCAATATTCATTTTGATTCCATGCTGACAGCTACAAATTGCTGGCTAGCAGTCATCAAGTAAATGTTGATGAAAAGCGACTACTTAATATCTTCATCCCAACCAAGGCTTTGGGAAGGATGGGTAACTTAGGTCTCAGGGCCTCAACTATAAACAAACAGCAACTACTTTCTAAGTCGACCTTCCTGTAGCGGGAGACGGGCTGCACCTCTGACCAATGGTTTCTGAAGGAGAATGATGAAGCTTTATGAGCCAGATACTCTTAACGTGACCCCCAACAAAATCCTGGGGGCTTGTGCATACACCATGGAGAGGGGTGGCTCAGCTCTCCTCTGGCAGCTCGAAAACCTTTGATGGGATCAGAAGTGGCGTTCAGGCACCATTAAAGATTCTACTGGGCTTCTCAGAAACCCTGTCCTGTGCCAGCCACACCCTAACTCAGAGCCAGTTCTAGGGGGTAAAGACTGGAGCCGCCTCGCCCAGCTCCTGTGATAGGCAGGCTTCTGAGAAGTTGTTCTTAACAAATCTTGGAGGGGGACCCACAGCTGGCCAGTGCTCTATGTCAAGGTGTTGCTATTATCACGATGGATCAGTCAACAGTGGTGACAACTCACAAGACCTGGTGCTTCGGGTATTTTATAAGGAAGTTGGTAGCATTGTTCCCTTTATATGTCTTTCATCGTTTCTGAATTCAGTGCTGATGCCCCTGCCTACCCCTCAAAGTGGCATGAGAGCCATTTGAAGGTGATGAAAGTGTTCTTTAAAATGTTTATCAGTTTTGAAATGTTTGATCTTGTATCAGCAAGGCCAGCCTCTGTACTAATGAGATTCCCCTCACGTGGCTCAGTCTCCTGATGAGAGGCAGACCGAACAGCCGATGAGCCAACCATTAGAACTCGTTCTGAAACTGTCGGCACATCTCGTATGCAGATGTCACTCAGAGGCTGCCCTGGTGCAGCTAAGAGAATTCCCCCAGAAGCCAAACGGGTAGTGAGCTGGGGACTGAAAGATCTTGTTACTACTTAGCTGGCCAGCAAGAAAGGCAATCAAGTACCCATTGAATTGAGCATGGGTCAGAGGGTGGCTTTGCTCAATGCGGTCTTAGCTTTCAGGTGCCCCTACAGATGGAATTGAGGTTGTGCATCCCCCACCCCCAGGCCTGGTGGCAAGAGACTCAAAGCCAGCTCTTGATGCAAGATTGGACTTTTCTAAAATGTCCGGTTTTCAGCATGGAAATCAAATATAGGCTTATATGAACTGAGGTCATTGCAACTGCTGATTCCATGGAGGGAAAAGGCATGCTCCCAGCTCCCTCATCAACACTACTTTGAATCAATGCAAGTGCAGAATTTTTGCAAAAATTCCGTTCCAACAATGCAAGGGTGCAACCCGATATCATTTTAGAAGGTCACAGTGGCAAAATATCACGCCGGGTGTGGAAGAATTCCACTCTGTGCTTTCCCAAGTGGCCTACTTTCATCTTTTCTGGCCATCGGCGGCACTCGGAAAGGCCAGTTTGTCCTGCTCTATAAATGCCAATACTCCAAGCCTCCGAGACGGGGTGGAGAGCCTGGATCTGGGGCTGAGCTGGCTGGATTCTCTCGCCCCTTACAGTGGATGGTAAATCACCTGACCACTCTCTGGTGGTTTTGGCAGTTGGGAAGTAAAATGGAAATGTAAGATAGATATCCAGACAATTATGCAAAACACCATCTCCAACTGAACTCTGCTAAGAAGTGAGGCCAAAAGGATATTTGGCTTGAGTTAGCGGGACGAGCATCTCAGTTTGTCTTTAGAGGCCTTTTGCTTACTTTTTCCCCCACACGAGGTGCAGGGAGTCAGGTAAGCCTCTCGAATTCGTTAGAGAACTGTGCCAGGTGCTAAACAGTGTTATTAGCAATAATAATTCAGTGAAAGGAAATGTGGATGACATGAGCTTACTTCCCTTAGACTTGAGCCACCACCCAGTGCGATTTCAAAAGGGCTGAATCCAAGAAAGGAGCTGGCTGTTTTGGGGGAGTGGTTTAATGAAGTTCAGTGGTGTCAGGAGTTCAAGTTCCAAACTACCGGGGCTTGTGCTGGCCTATCAGGAAGCGCGCTATGATCAGAACTCAAGGCTCTCCCTACACCCATGTCCCTTAACTGATTGACTACAAGTTTTCACATGAATAGAACCCAAAACTGTTCTGTAGCGCTTTCCTAAAATTAGAACATCTCGAGACCCTGATCCTCAGAAGGACCGTCACGTGACCCCCATGGCTGTAGTGAATGTAAACCAAACCATTTGCGGGGCATGGTTTTCCATTAAGCTCCCCGCTTGGGCACAGTTTAAACCATAGAGGAGCAGGAAAAGGGTAAGCTTTGGGTGAGGACAGAAACCATTTCCTCCTCCATCAAATGTCCTTAATGTTTTTCTAATTGTGACCTTATCCCGTGTTACCGTCCTCCATCCTCTTCCACAACCCCCGCTCTATCAGCCTGTAATTAGTTGGTGCAGCCCGGGCTGTGATGCACATAAATAATCATAAGATGCCACATAAACTGTATTGGTTTTAAATTAGAGCCGTGCCTACCGCGTCTCCCTCTGAACACCAGCCTATTATTTTTAATGATGGCTTGCAAAGCAAAGTGATTTCTCCCCTCTTCACAGCATCTCTGACAGTACCCTGTCAGCCCGGCCGGTATGGAGCCTCCCCGCACACACAGCCCTAGCCACAGCGCTGCGCCAGAGGTGAACAAAGTGACCCGTAGCACGCACTGCAACTTGCGTTCTGGCACCGGTCCTGCGTGGGGTTTCTACCTGCTGGGCCATCAGTGGACTGGTGGGTTTCATCCAGACAGAAGGTTCTGGAAACATCTTGGTGTCAAAAAATGCATTATGCACTGCAAAGTCAAGGGTTGGACGGATGTCTTCTTGCCTGTGCAGAGGGTGCCATGGTTTCCCTCTTCGCTGGGGAGAGAGGTCCTCGTGAGTGATGTGCATCTTCGTTTTGGAAGCCTTTTCCTGTATGAGGTGCGAAGAGTCGCTCCAGCTTTAGAGGGTGATGAGCTCGCTGTTCCAGGCTGCTCACCTCCGACCTTCCAGGCCCCTCGGCCACGCTGGGGTCCAGGAGCATCTGGACCAGCGGGAAAAGGCTTGCCGATTCCCAGTCGGAAGAAAGTCGTCTCATCGCCTCTTCTTAAATGGCTTATCGTCTTTTTGATTTTTGTTTTTCAGCAACAAGGAGCGGCCACCACCGTCTACTGTGCTGCTGCCCCCGAGCTAGAGGGCCTGGGCGGGATGTATTTCAACAACTGCTGCCGCTGCCTGCCTTCCGCCGAGGCTCAGAGGGAGGAGACCGCGCGCGCGCTGTGGGCGCTCAGCGAGAGGCTGGTCCAGGAGGGCCTCAGCGGCCAGGCCAGCTAAGTGGCAGCTCAGGTGGCGATCGGAGCACACGCCCACCCTGTGTGTCCACACGTCACTGCCAATGCTGAGCGACCCCACCCCCCCACCCTCAACTTATTATCCAGGTCTTTCTGTCTCTCTCTCATACTGATCCCCAGAGCAAAGGAAGTAAGAGTAGTCACAACAGATGGGAAAATGTCAAATACCAGTGGGCAGCAGGGAATTAATTCCAGGGGCCAAGGGACAGTATCTCTCTTCTGGGGCTTGTCACGGCTTGGGTTCCTTCTCTTTCCTGGTGGTGGCCTGTCTCACGGTAGAAGCATGAGTAAGTCTCACTCTAGAGAGTAGCCTGGAGCCTCAGTCCCACTCCTCCAGAGCCACATGGCCTTCGGGAGCTTTCTCTGCTCAGGAAAGAGCGAGCTGCATTGATCCAGGAGGCCATTGCTCCATTCTTCCTGCCCAAGTCTACGTGGGCTTGGCGGCTCCCGGGGAGAGGCCCTGAGCCTTTTCCCTTCAGCGAAGATGGAGGTGATTTGGAGAATTCGGTGGCATAGACAGAGCTACGAGTCACAAAGGTACTAGTCCTTCGACGCCCTTGCCAAACTATAAAAACACTCTTTAGCAGTCATAGCACATGGGTTTTGCCAAGCATCCCCGACACCTTGCCAGGCAGGAGAGGAAGTGTGTCTGCAGGAACTTACAGGGTCGCTGGGGGGCGGGCTGAAAAGCTGTCCCCTTCCTTCCTCATTCACGCTTCCAAGCAGCACCCCAGTGGCTCACAGCTCCTCGGGGCTCCTGCTCACCAGTCCGTCGTCGTCCCTCCATCCCACGCTTAATAAAAGAGCATGCTCAAATGTTATCACCTGAAGTCTGTGTCTTTAAATGTTTGTTAGTTTTGTTTTGCTTTTTTTTTTTTTTTTAGAAAAGAAATCTAGAGGAAAAATAAAGCGCTCCTTGTAGACGCCAGGAAAATGGTTCTTGTTTCTTCTCTGAGTTTGTTTTGTGCTTTGTGGCTGTCCGTGGCCCGGTGTCTCACGCGATTAGCATGCCAGCATCGTACTTTCTGTGGAAGAAAGAAAAAGAGACATGACTATTGTTTAATTTCACCTAGAGAGGTTCTGTTATTACTTACAGCGGGTTATTCGGGCCTCAGTGGTCTGTTGCCCCTGTAATTATCAAGTTCTTGGTCATTAGAGAATATCTCTGTGTAGTAGAATGTGGACAGTTTGGGGGTTCTTTCCCCTTCAGCCCCTTTTCGCTAACCCCTGGTTTCTAGGCCATTCCAGGGGTTTGAGAAGGTCCAATGAGGCAAGAAGGAGAGGATGCATTTGCTAAAATACTATAAGGGCACCGCCAGGCCACACAACATCATGAACCTCCAGGGCTCTGTGGCCCAGTCCCATCAAACACCTTTGCTTTCCAGTGGCTCCTCACCTGGCTACCTCCTCTGGTCTGGCTATATTCAACCTTACAAAGTCTTTATTATCTGCTCCTTTAAAGCTGTGAGTCAGATAATGTCCCTTCTCTGGTCCAAACCTTCCAATGCTCTCGATGAAGACTCTGCAAAAGGGACCACCATAATGCCCAGTCCACACCGTGACTGGGTGTCTCCCACACTAACCAAGGCCTTGGCCGCCTGACTTACCTTGTCCAGCTGGAGAAGTGCCTGTGCACTGGGGATTGCCCTTTCTTGCTACCAGATGACGAGAGAGACCTGGTCGCTACCCAGACTGACACCAAGCTCACCATTAGACATGTGGGCAAGACCATCCCAGACCATTCAGCCCCAGCCGCATCAACCCGCAGAATGGCACAAAGTAAAAGCTTGTGTGAAGCGATGAAGTTTCCGGAGCTGCTCATACACAGCCAGCACTCACTGGCACAGCCTCTCATCTCACTGAGTCAAGTGCAAATTTTTAGCACAGCCCAGGGTTTCTCTCATAATCTGGTCCCCATTTTGCTCTCTTCTGCTATATGGAGTCCCTCCAGCCTCCATGTGTTTGAAATATGCCAAGTACCCTTCCTCAGCCAGGACTTTGTCTTTGCTGTTTCCTCTGATGGAATGCTTTCCTTCCAGAGAACTGTGTGGCTTCCCCTCACTCTGTATTCTGGTCTCTGCTCAAATGTAACCCCCTTTCTGAGAACATGACCGACTTCGTGGTGGCATCCATGCACCCTCACCCTTAATTTTTCTCCACAACACTTAATACTTTTGGCACATTATGTATCTATTTGCTATTTTCTCTTTCGACCTCCTATAATATAAACCCCACTACATTTATTTTGTTCACAACTATGGCCACAGTGCCTTGAACTGTTCTGATACATAGAGGTGCTTAATAAATAGCCATTGAAGAAAATGCTGATTCTGGGTGACCAGGTGTTATGTTCCTGAAAATAATTCCCATCCTTGCAGGGATGATTGTGAGCCGTGCACTGTGCTAAGCAGGCTGCAACATTACATCTGATTTCTAATGTTCCACGACCCTACCATGTGGCCTTCCCCTTCCTGCCTTATGGATAAAGAAACTGATGCCAAGATGTTTTACAATTGTCCTTGTCCGCACAGCTCATACATGGCAGAGCTGTGATTCACACCTGGGTTAGTTGGATTTCAAAGCCATACCTCTTGCCTGTACCAATGCCACCGCTCCTTGAATGAGTTAGATACATCCTTTCCAAAGAGATGCATCACGTTGAGGTCTTGGGCTGAGCAAAGAAGTGACTGTATGGGTCTGACTCTAGCTAAGCTTTAGGCATTTGTGAAGGTGGAATTTAAGCCAAGGCAAAGCAGACATTGGAGTGTCACCAGCCAAGGTGATGTCTAAAAGATCAAAGACACCGAAGGGAGAATCTGAGGGCTATCTGCCCCCTTGTGCTGTTCAGGTATATGCTACTGACTTCCAAATGGGTTCTGCACCAGGCAGGTACCACAAGATTTGGGAGGAAATTGACCAGGGGAGGTGAGTATTGTCCTAAATCAAGGAGCTCCCTAAGTTAGATAGACTAAACCTTCAGACAATTATTCAACAAATATGTACTGAGTGCCATAGGTGGAAACTCAAAGTTTAGACAACGTCTCCCACAGTTCCTGCTACAAAAACAAACACACACCAAACTTATATCTCATGTCTATAGGACTCTGCAGTGCATAAGATCCTAATTAACTTGACCAAAAGCTGTGCAGCTACATGAAGTTAAGCCGAGGCCTCCTTTTGCCCAGTATGCCCTGAATCCACTCAAACACCATTCCCTGAGGGCCATTTCTCCTGTGAGACACATTCATCTTCTGATTTCATGAGGAATTCCTGGACAAGGAAGCAAGTAGATATACCTACTTTTTTTAGGTTATTCTAAGCCCAAGGCTATTACCATCTTTCATGACATATGAATATGTAAAGAGACATATATAAATAGATGTGATTATATTATATATGTAATATATACTTTAATTCTATAATAATGATCCCATTCTATCATCACTACTACTAATTGCAGATACTGTTTATTGAACATCTACTCTGTGCCAATTGCTAGTCTCGGCAAATCACTCCATCTTATTTTATTCGCAGATGCTGCAACTGTGGTATACAAAATAACCTAGCCACAGCCCCGTAGCTGTAGTGTAAGTATCAGAGTCAGTATTTGAATCCCAGTCCATCGCCTTCCCACCCAAGTGGCCTATAGACCAGCAATATATGTGCATCCAATTGATGCAATGGGTGAATTATTCACAAAAGAAGACAATTTGGCTTCCTACCTAAGCATTGGTGTCTATTGCCTCATGGAAACTTGACACGCGGTTTCTGTGCATTTATGCCAGCAATATGACTTCAGCTCCATGGACCCTTTCTCCTGTCCTGGTTGTAAACCAGTTTGCAGTGGCCTCCTTTCCCTGCACTTAGCTTATAATGGGCTCAAGGTCCAGCATTCTCCACCGTTGCCCCAGTGCCACAGAGCCACCCAGAACAGGAAGGGGGAGCCAGCTTTTTTACGCCCATGTGCTCTCAAAAGTTGCTTTCTCCCCCTAAGTTTCTTTAAACTCAAAAGGTATCCAGTGTCCACTTTCATGGCTGATTAAGGGAGGCCTTTCTGTGACTTATCAATAGGAAATAAGAAATTGAAGCATCCCCAGTACAGACTGAAGCTGTGGCTTGTGGTTTTGCCCTTTAAAATGGGTTTCTGGGTGGTTTTGTTTTGAATTTCAATGGAGGAGGCCCGACTGCTTTCCTTAGGGTCAGCACTGGCCCAGAAAGCCTGGCCTTGCAAAACGGCTGCCCATTCTGGTCAGCAGCAGGCACCGTTAGTAGGAGTTTACATTGAAAAAAGCATCTAAAATAATAATTCTTGCCTCGTGTGTTAACTCTTGGTGCCTTTCACCATTCAGCCAAACTAGTTTGAATTTTAGAATATAAGTAATATCACAAAATATGATCACTGAATAACTGCTATGAATTATGTACTAATAATAGAGGCATTTTTTTAATCCTCACCCACGGATTATTGATATTAGAGAGAGAGGAAGGGAGAGAGAGAAACATCTATGTGAGAGAGAAACATTAATTGGCTGTCTAGAAGAGACCCACCTCAGAACAAAAGATACACACAGAGAGTGAAGGGATAGAAAAATATATTCTATGCAAAAGGAAAGGGAAAAAAAGCGAGGTAGCAATACTCATACCAGACAAAATAGACTTTAAAACAAAGGCCATAACAAGAGACAAAGAAGGTTGCTTCACAATACTAAAGGAATGATTTAACAAGAAAATATAACCCTTGTGAACATATATGTACCCAGTATAGGAGCATGCAAGTACATTTAAAAAACAAAACTATTTATGAACATTCAGAGAGAGACTGACAGCAATACAGTCAAGTAGGGGACTTTAACACTCCATTGGCATCACTGGATAGAAATTCCAGATAAAAAAAAAATCAACAAGGAAACAGAGGCCGTAAATGACACACTAAATCAGATGGATCTGATATTTGCAGAACATTTCACCCCAAAAGCAACAGAATATACATTCTTCTCAAGTACACATGGAACATTCTCAGAGATAGATTATATGTTAGGACACAAAACAAGTCTATACAATTTGAAGAAGACTGATATAATACCAAGCATCTTCTTGGGTCACAATGACATGAAATTAGAAATCAACTACTGTATAATAAAAAACAAGCAAACAAAAAAGCACCGAAATACATGGAGGCTAAATAGCATGTTATTATAAAATAATGGGTTACCAATTAGATCAAGCAAGAAATTAAAAATGTCCTGAAAACAAATTAAAATGAATACACAACCAAACCTATAGGACACATTAAAAACAGTCGTGAAAGGGAAGTTCACAGTACCAAGGTCTACCTCAAGAAACAAGAAAAAGGGCCAATAAACTAATTCTACAACTAAATGACTTAGAGAACAGCGAGAAAAGCCCAGAGGAAGTAGGAGGAAGTAAATAATAAAGATGAGAGCAGAAATAAATGATTTGGAGGCTAAAAAAAAAGTACAAAAGATAAATAAATCCAAGAGATGGTTTTTGAGAAGATAAACAAGATTGATGAACTCCTAGCCAGACCCATCAAGAATCAAAGAGAGAAAACCAAAATACATAAAGTCAGAAATGAAAGAGGTGATATAACAGGCACCACAGAAGTACAAATGACTGTAAGCAAATACTATGAACAACTATGTGCCAACAAACTGGACAACCTGGGTGAAAAGGAAAAATTCCTAGAAACATACAATCTTCCAAATCTCATTCAGTCAGAATCAGAAAACCTGAGTAGGTGAATAACAACTGATGAAACTGAAGCAAGTTTAAAAACTTCAAGCAAACAAAAGTCCTGGACTAGGTGGATTTACAGGTGAATTTTACCAAACATTCAAAGAAGAACTAACACCTATCCTCTTCAAACTATTTCAAAAAATTAAAGAGGAAGGGACATTTCTAAGCTCTTTTTATAAAACCATCATTATCCTAATTCCAAAACCAGAAAAAGACTACAAAAAAAAATTACAGACCAATATTCCTGATGAACACAGATGCTACAATCCTCAAAAAAATATTAGCAAATTGGATCCAGCAATATATTAAAAAGATCATATACCATGATCAAGTAGGACTTATTTCAGAGATGCAAAGCTGGTACAATATTCACAAATCAAATGTGATACATCACATAAACAAATTAAAAGATAAAAAGCACATGATCATATCAATACACATAGCAGGATACAAAATCGATATCCAGTAATTAATAGTATTTTTTAGGAAATGGCATAAACAAAGTCCCCCACTACTACAAATTATGCAGTCAAATTTCCCAATTTGGGAAAATTGCAGAGGGCAATGGATAAGCCTCACTCTGGGAAAACTACCTTCGTGATCATGTAAGTATCAATGGCGTTTTAATACAGCAATAATGAACTCTCAGAAAGAGAAACTAAAAAAGCAATCCCATTGTAACAACAACAAAAAACATACCTAGGAATAAGTTTAATCAAGGAGGTAAAAGATCTGCACCTGGAAAACTATAGGACTCTGCAAAAAGAAATAGAGGAAAATACAAACAAATGGAAGCATATACCATGTTCATGGATTGGAAGATTTAACATCATTAAAATGTCTATATTATCCAAAGAAATCTGAAGATTCAGTGCAATCCCTATTAAAATACCAATAGCATACTTCACAAAGCCAGAAAAAATACTCCAAGAATTTATATGGAACCATAAAAGACCCTATTCAGCTGCAGCAATCTGAAGAAAGGTGATTCAAGTAGGAGCGATCACATTATCGGATATCAAACCATACCACAAAGCCATTATAACCAAAAACAGCCTGGTACTGGCACAAGAACAGGCATATAGACTAATGGATCAGAACAGAGACCCAAGAAATTGACCCACACCATTATGGTCAATTAATATTTGACAAAGAAGGCAAGAACTTACGATGGAGTAAGGACAGTCTCTTTAACAAACTGTGCTGAGAAAACTGGACAGACACATGCAAAGGATGAAACTAAACCACCAACTTACACCATACACAAGAATAAACTCAAGATGGATAAAAGGCATGAAATCATAAAAATCTTAGAGGAGAACATTGGCAGTAAAATCTCAGACATCTCACATAACAATATGTTTATGCATACATTGCTTAAGGCAGTGGTCGAGCTGCAGTTTGCTGACTACATGGCAATGAAAACTAAGGAGGAAATAAATGGGACTACATCAAAATAAAAAGCTTCTGCACAGCAAAAGAAACCGCCATCAGAAGGAAAAAGGAACCCACTGTATGGGAGAACATATTTGCCAATGACACGTCTGATAAGGGGTTAATAACAAAAAATACAAAGTACCCATACAATGAAATAAAAGGAAGACAAATAATCTAATTTTAAAATGGGCAGAAGACCTGAATAGACATTTCTCCAAAGAGGACATACAAATGGCCAAGAGACACATGAAAAAATGCTCAAAGTCATTAATCATCAGAGAAATGCAAATTAAAACCACAATATCAGATAGCCTGTCAGAATGGCTATCATCAAAAAAATTCAACCAACAGTGCTGGTGAGGATGTGGAGAAAAGGAAACACTAGTTCACTGCTGGTGGGAATGCAGACTGGTGCAGCCACTGTGAAAAGCAGCATGGAGTTTCCTCAAAAAACTAAAAATGGAACTTCTGTTTGACCCAGCAATCCCACTTCTGGGATTATATCCTAAAAACCTCAAAACACCAATCAGAAAGAATATATATACCCCTGTGTTCATAGCAGCTTATTTACAATAGCTAAGATCTGGAAACAGCCAGAGTGCCCATCAGGTTAATGAATAAAAAAGTTGTGGTACATTTATACTATGGGATACTATGCAGCTGTAAAAAAAGGATGGATCTCTTACTCTTTGGGACAGCATGGATTGACCTAGAAAATATTATGCTCAGTGAAATAAGCCAATATGAGAAAGACAAATGCCACATGATCTCACTTAGTTGTGGAATCTAATGAACAAATGAACTGACCAACAAAATAAGGCCTGAAGCATGGAGGCATGAAACAGACTGGCATACCTCTATGTAGGGTTGGGAGGATGAGAACAGATTAAACCAAATAACTTACATACTTACATACATAACGCATGGACACGGGCAACAGAATAATGAAGGTCTGGGAGGAGGGGGACGAAGGGTTAGGGTTAGAGAGATATCAGTAATACTACCAACAATAAAAATATGTATTTAAAAATAAAAATAAAGTTTAAGCATTTTGTCTTTCATTTTCCCCCTGGACCAAGTTCACAATTTTAATTCAAGTGGCACTTCTGGGTGACTCTACATTCGATTTGGGTAGAAAAAAACTCTCAGTTCAGCCAAGCTGCGACAACTCTACACATTGTCCAGTCAGCGAACATCATGGCTCCTGTTCCTTGTCAATCAATAGCTACACCAACACCTGGACCCCATCTGAACACCTTACCCAGACCAACACCAGCACCAGCAGCCCAGCCTCTCTGGCTCATTCTGGCTCCTGCGTTCCCCCCACTGGCTGTGGTACTGGCTGCTCTTATGAAATGGGCTGCACGCTCAGAGGGATCGTCTCCGTGGGAGCTGGTCTATTTACAATCCATGCCCCCCTGCCTCTTAGGTGAGAGAGAAGAAAAGCTTCCCTCAAGTCTCCAAACAGGGATAGGCCAATAGAGGCTCTCCCTCCGGCTCTGGGCTGAAGAGGCTCCCTGTCTGCCCTGATTCCCGCCGTGCTTGCTGGGTGCTTGTCCTTTTCCTCTGGAACGGGGACAGTTTCTCATTTGAGGGTGGGCACCCAGACAAGGACCTGCACCTTCCTCAGGTGTCACCTCCTGAGTGCCCAGAGGCTGAACTGAAACGCCGGTTTTGTTCATTTACATCTCACGGCTCTGGAGTCTAATGCTGCTGTCCCCTTTTCACCGACAAGGGCGCCTGAATCCTGGGGCCACCACTTCCTTTGTGATGTTGGCCCAGTAAGTTCACCTCTCTGAGCCCGGGTGCCTGCAAACCACTCCGCAGCTGTGGCTTCCCTCACTCGTTCACCCTCATCTCTCCCTGGTCTTCCTTCCTGTGTACGGCCTGTGTGGCCGCCTCTGAAGCTGAACCGATGTGGTTTCCATCAGGAACCTGCCCGAATATGGTTTTGTTCTTTCTCCGTGTCCGTTCAATACGACTTGTGAGATTCACTCCGTGAAAAAAAAAAAGAAGAAAAAAAAAAATCCTACCATTGCATTTCAATACAATTAGTCTTAGATACAACTGCTAAAGAGTTTTCTTTAAACAAAATTTACTGCGCTTTTATTAGAAAGTTAAAAGAATGCTCAGCTTTTGAACTTGGGGGAAAAAAGCAGAAAAAGCAAATGTGGCCACTGCCCCACCACTCCAAGACAACCACCAAAGAGTCTGATATGTTTTCTTTACTTTAAAACGCCCTTTTAGTTTTTAGGTTTTACTTTTATATAGTTGTGACTGCACTCCATACACAGTTCTGTATATTTCAAGCTAAAAAATCCTTGATAAATCTCGTAATGCCCCTAGGAGCCTGCATTCCGTGAACCGCTATACCACAGTCTGATTATTTTCTTACCTACTAGCAAGAAACCTTTCCGGGGCTGCCCCCGTGGCTGGCTTTTGTCTCTGCCGGGAGTTTTCTTTGCGAAAAGCATGTGTGTTCTCACCCGGGTGGGTTTGCTGGGAAGGATTCGTTTCCCCCACTCTGCCTGTCTGGTACGTGGCCGGGCGAATCTCACTCGGGGAGGCCCGTTCAAGTCCCCGGGTAGAGAATGCTCGCTCCCTCTGGAAGCAAGACAAGAGCGGGCTGGAGCTGTGTGTCAGCAAAACAGAAAGCTGGAAGCGGAAGGATCAAGCTAAACTCTGGGGCAGCCGGTCTTGCCAGGCTTGCGATCGTGTTCCTTGCTCTGCTGCTGAAGAGTCTCCTGGGAAGACCTGGAGACGTGCGTGGCCGTGTGGTGGAAGTGCAGAATCCTCGGCCTGGATTTCTGAGACGGGGCTCATCCTCACCGTGAATCCGGGGGAATTTCACCCGGCGTGGCCTAGAATTGAAGGACTTTCTGATGAAGCCCCTGTTTTCACTTTTATCAGTGGCTGCCTTCAAATCCACTTCAGGGAGGGAGGTGGCCACTACATCTTAAATGATTTAGGAAAAAATTCAGGTTACCCTCTTTCCTGAACAAGATTCCTAAACGTTCTAGAAGCCTTCATAAATCTCCATAAATACTCTGAAACTTCCACAGCTTAAACACTCTCGAAACATGGGGGGGGGGGGAAAACACAGAGAAATATAGATATATATGTATCCTATATAATAAAAGCCTAATGTGCTACTAGTAAGTGTCCAACCATTTGTTAAACTGTTCAGCCAGTCGCTATGATGTGCACATGCTCCAGCTGATAGGTTAGCTTGTTGCTGAGGTGCCGCCAATCAGGATTGGGTGAGACAGGCTGGACACACCCTGGAGCCCTCCCACGGTTCCTCCCAGCCCAATCATGCACTGGTGGGGTTCCTGGGTCTGGTCTGTGCCCTTTCACAATCCGGGACCCCTCAGGGGATGTGAGAAGCCTGGTTTCAGTCTGTCCCTACAGGCCAGGCCAAGGGACCCCACCAGTGCACGAATTCATGAACTGGGCCTCTAGTATATACTGTATTTTCCAGCATATAAGTCAACTTTTTAACTCAGGAAGATCTCAAAAGTCAGAGGTCATCTTATATGCCGGGTGTCATCTTATAGGGCGGGTATATCCCAAACTCTATATTTTAACTAGAAAAGTTGGGGGTCATCTTATACACTCATTCATCTTATATGCCAGAAAATATGGTACATAGCCATTTATAGATATCCATATATTTATATATCTTTCTCTATATTTAACCTCATGGTAACAAAAGATATTATTAGCAGTAATAGGTACTATTTAAAATAAAATCACAATGAGTATAATTAATAAAGCAAACGGGACCTTTTGAAATTCATTTTCTAAATATTAATTCAATCCCAGCCTGGACAGTTGATGAGAGATGGGGGCGGGGGAGAAGAGGGGGGATAAAGAGCGGGGGAGATGGGGAGAAAGTGCATGTGCTAGTATGTGCGTAAAGGTGTCAGGAGCTTTGGAATTCAAAGGCTGCATTAACATACTAATGAATCCAGGAAGTCCCATTATTAAAAACAAATAAACTACTTAACTATGTTTAACCCAAACCCTTTGCACACAGGCCACGTATTTAATTTTTTTTCTTAAAATACCTGTTAGTTAACAGAAACAATACTGTACTCTAGGACACAGACAAATGTTTTTCTTAAGCAATAATTAATGACGATGAAAAACAGAGATCCGTTTCAAAATCCAACCACTGGGAGCAGGGCTCTCGGACTATCCTGAACTGATACCGAGAAAGAAGTTTAACGGACGGAGATGATGTTTTCAACACATTAGGTGAAACATGTAGGTTATAAAAGAGTTTGTAAGGTCTGACCCCATTGTTGTTAAACAAATATGTATATTTGTGTTCCTGGACATATAAATGATGTATTAAGAGGTAGAGAGAAGACTGAACAGTGCTAATAATGGCTATCTCTGGAAAGAGGAAACGTGGATTGCATTTTTTCCTTATGCTTGCCTAGGTTTCCCCACTACCTACAAGTCCCTGATGCCAGTTCTAAACCAAGGAGCACCGGCTACGATTGTCAGCATGCCCACTGCTCTCCACGCTTGATGGCCGACCCGTGGCTGACTCCAATCAGTGCCTGGTCCTAAAGGCTGCCCTTGGGCTGACAGTTACACAGAAGCAACAGCTCTCAACTTCCACAGGACCGGGTGGGGGACACAGGCTGCATCAGGCCCAGAGAAGAACATTTGAAAAAACAGAAGCAGGTAGAAGATTCTGGGTCACTTTATCTATTGACCTAACCTGAGGGCTGTCTGAATTACAGCTTTCCTGGCTGTGTGTGTCTAAACACCTCCGCCTGTGGTCTGCCAGGTGAGTATCTAGCCAGAGCTTCCCTCGCTGGAGTCTGACCTCCGCCGAGGCTGAATGAGCTTCCCCAGTGGCTCAGCTCCCCGCCTCTCCACCTTGATGCACCCGGGGGAGCCCTGAGCCTCCACATCCAGCTTTTGCAGAACTTGGGGTGTTTATGTCCTTAGAGTCCTTTCCACTTTTTACTTTATTATTGCTCACTAAAATATTTTTTCAAGTATTCTTATTGATTTCAGAAAGTGAGAGGGAGAGAGATAGAAACATCAATGATGAGAGAGAATCATTGACCAGCTGCCTCCTCCATGCCCCCCACTAGAGGTTGAGCCCGAAACCTGGGCATGTGCCCTGACGGGGAATCAAACCATGATTTCCTGGTTCATAGGTCAACACTCAACCACTAAGCCAGACCGGCTGGGCATTGCTACACGTTTTTAACTAAAGGATAAGCTGACATACAGATTTTGTTTGTGCATTTGATCTCTGCTAATGTCAAATTAAAGAAAACAAAACATGTTATTAGAAAAGTATCTTATGTGACTTTAAATATGATATACTCATCACAAATCCTTGAAAGAGGTATTTAGATGTAAAAAAGCAAAGTCACTATGACTTCTGACTGAGAGCAGTTAGAGCGCCCTCCCTGGTCTGTGAAGTTCACCCTGCACTTTGGGGGGGCTGCTGCCCTGGCCCTGAGCTCAGGAGCCAGAAAAGTGTCAGAAACTGATCAACAGCCCGCAGTCGGGGCTGTTGTTCTGCGCTGGGCAGTGAGGAGGGGTGAATGGCGGGCAGGCCGTTCGGAACATCCATCCGTCCCTGGAGAGGGAGTGAGGACCGGCATGAGACCGGGAGGGGCTGGAGCCGGGCCCCGCGCTGGCTAACGGAGCCACAGGAGCGTGGCCAGTGGGCCGGCTTGTCTCCAGGCAGCGGGTCTGGTGAAGACATCCCGGGCCGGACGCCTTCTCTCCAGCTCCAAGTGCAGGATGGGAGTTTTGTCCCAACCACGTGGTGAGACAGGCCCTGAATTCACTTTCCCGGTGGCTCTGAGCTCAAGCAGCCTGAGTGGGAACTGAATTCCATTTTTACAGGCTTTTCATGCGGTGTTTGGCACACATCTAATTAAAAAGGACTCGTCCATTTGGAAAGAAAATTAGAATAGGAACTCTACCCGGATGCCTCCACTCTGAAGAGATAAACATCAATCACCGGTGGGTGTATTAGCATTTAATCACACACTTGCTGAGGAAATCTGTAGCAAAGTCTTTGCTCTCAGAAACATCCCATGTTGTTAGGTAACTTTCAAGAATGAAATTGCGCACAGCCTTTCTGAGGAGTGGGTGGGGAGGATGCGAGGACCGGAGAAACTCTTCCCCATACTCTGGCTGTGACTTCTGTCCCGTGGCCCGGCTAAGGGGGCTTCTCTGGGTACCGATGGCAGTGGCGGAGGGAATGCACAGCGTGCCCAGCAGCTGGCCCTGAGGAGGAAGGACTGTGGCTCAGAGTGTGAGCATCCCCTTTGGGAGCGCTAGCCTGGGCACCGGGTACAGGAAGGCTAGCCCAGACCCGGTCCTTGCCTTCCTTTGGGCAATCCTTAGTTTTCTCAAAACAGACAACTGATTTCAAATATGCTCCAGCCTGGGACACTGCATGCAATGGAATAGGCACGGGTTAAATCCTGCTCCTACAGTCGAGACACTTCAGCAAGAAACGATGCCTGCTAAAACCGGTTTGGCTCAGTGGATAGAGCGTCAGCCTGCAGACTGAAAGGTCCCGGGTTCAATTCCGGTCAAGGACATGTATCCTGGTTGCGGGCACATCCCCAGTAGGGGCGTGCAGGAGGCGGCTGATCAATGTCTCTCTCTCATCTGTTTCTAACTCTCTATCCCTCTCCCTTCCTCTCTGTAAAAAAAATCAATAAAATACATTAAAAAAAAAAAGAAACGATGTCTCCCTGTGTCTGCAAAGCTGCCCTGAAAATGCCCACTCCCTGTGGCTGCTTTTAAAGATGGGAGACATCACGCCAAGCCTGGGAAAGCAGGTGACACACTGGTTTGCAGTGGGTACCAGTTTCCCATCTGGGGCAGCCCTTCCTGAAGCTGCCACTCTACAATGTCGCCCCCACTTCCCTGGCCAAACGTGCACTTCCTTAGCAGCAAGAAAGGTCCCCGGGATCCTTGGTTACCCTTCTGTTTGGGCTCGAAGTCAAGGGCACACATTTCACTGACCCCGCCGCCTCCGCTCACCCAGTGCTATGGCGCAGGGCTGCATTTCTGTAACATTTCTTTGCCCAGAATTTACAATCATCACTTGTCTAAAACTGGCTGCAGTTTGTCAGGCTGGTCTGGTTCAAGTACCTATTTTTAAAAATCACCCCAAAAGCAAATTAAAATAAGAAACGTTATGTTCTTCTGTGTAGTCACATTATTTGGCCTCTGGAAAAAAAATGGGGGGGAAATCGCTTCCAGGCAGAGCAGCAAGGAAAGCCAAGGCGCTGTGCCCACCTGGAGGCCTCCGGGAAGGCGGGGCTCGGCTGGAAGGGCCCCCAGGCCCGCTCTGTGCCAGGGGCTCTTCGGGGACAGGACAGCGAGGTCTCCTCAGCCAGGGCGGCTGGGGCGGACTGGGTAATGACCTGGGAGAGGGGGGCGCAGGAGGCGCCGCCGTTTGGGTGTTCTGACCTGGTTTCCAGGGCACGACTGGACGCGAGTTCTTGCTGCATTGGATTTTTTCAGCTAAATCAGCTCTGCACCTGCGCCTACAGACAGTCCTCCAGGGGCGCAGTCTGGGTGCTGAGAGCCGAGGGGAGTGGAAATTAACCGGCAGTTTCTCAGAGCTGAGCGCAGAGAGAAGACACTTCGCCACTTGGTTCAAGTGTGATCTGGAGGTGTTCTCGCCTATCTGGTTATCAGGCCTCGGCCTGTTTATCTCTCTATCCATTGGCTCACACCAGCCCATTGATAAAAGGGGCACTCACATTGCAGAAAGAAGAAAACAGGAGAGAAAATGTTAGAAAGATGTTGACACTAACTATGGAGACAATAAACACATAAAAAGGACTGAAAACACCCCGTGTTCTTTTAAAATGGCTCTGTTGGCAAGAGGTCAATGTGGGAAGATATGAGGATAGGCATATATCCTTCCTACCCTCACACGTATTTAAGACACCTCCATACTTTACAAACGTTGTACAAGAACATTTTCATGTTAATAACTCCACTTTGGGTAGCATCTGTGTAATAGTCCAGAATCCAGACATACTTCCAATTGACTTGACAATTTCCCTATTGTGTAAGGAAGTTGGAGCCCTGATACATTTAATACCATAATCAACACCGTACAGAAGCACACTGAGAAGGCTCTTAGAAACACAACCCAATGTTAACCAAGGTTTGGGGCTTACGCCCTCCCTGCCTAGCCCCCACGACACATGGACATTATGAGAGGTTTGGTTAAAGGACAACCAGTTAAAAACCAAAGTGTCCAGGTAAATGTATGTCTGAGTTATCTATTCTCTAGGACAACCGATGATCACACAGCTGCGTTTTCCCTCCAAACTGTCCAATGTATTGGATAGGATTAGACAGAAGTTCCAGAAATAACACTCCAGTTCAATAACATTTGGAAAAGTATTACCATCGGGACAGGCCATTCTTAATGAACAACTACCCTGGCAGGTTTTTTTTTCATGCAATGAAGAAGGATCTTTGCCTAAATAATGAGAAAGTCAATTTCTAGGATAGGTCACTTATTCACTCAACAAACAACTGCTAAGCACCTCCTAACATTGATGCTGATTAATAGCCTGAAATGCAGCCTCGTGTTAGCCTGAAAGCTCTGACTGAGGACTGGATGCAGATCCATAAACTGACCATCGAGGGCCCTTTACCCAACTGCAGGAAGCAACTTTATATTGGACTCCATGTGGGTTCTGTTTATGAAGATCCAAGATGGATGTCTTCTCCCAAAGTTGTCACAACTAGGACAGGATGACTAAGGAAAAACGTACAAGGATGAACGCTGTCATGGATCAGCAGAGGGTGGAATCAGATAAAGGATGACCCAGCTCTGCCTCATTGGAAGAGGAAGGGATGCCAACAAAACTCCCCATCGAAGGGAAGGTGACACTGACATTTGGAAAATGATAGACAAGCAGATTCAAGAATAAGTACATAGAACAGAAGAGGATTGACTGTTAATTTTTGCTTTCATCAGATATTTCAAGAAATTGATCAGAGATCTGTCCATCTTCCAAAGACCTTCATGAGGAAGCAACCTTTTTCACCTCAAAGCCTTTTGGGTCTTCTCACACTGTCCTTGGCTGGAGCAGCATCGCCCTTTACCCTTACGTGCCACACACGGTGTTTTCTGCAGGGGCTGGAAAGCATCATATTTGCGTGATGCTTACTTGCAAGCCACCGAACATCGGTAGTTCAGCACAGATCACACAATTAATTTTATTTTTGCCCTCAGCCAGATTTCAAACAAAGACCCCCAGAGATATCTAGAAAATTAATTTATTAAAAAGCAATGGCGTGATAACACACATGATGGCAGGAGAAATGAATATGTTCAGCATTGAATAAAACAGTTGGCAATCACATAATAAAGCATTCATGCTCAATTTCATAGCTTGTCTCATTATGCTCGGCAAAGAGTTGTAAAATAGTGTATTATTCATGAACCAACATGTGTTAATTACGTTTAGTGCATATTTATTTTTCAAATGCAATAAGAGTCAGATTCACCTATGAAAGCAACTTATTTGGCAAAATTCCAACTTGGGACTCTTTCAAAGGAAGAACCACAAGTTGTATTTCTCAGGTTGGAAAATACAAACTCGTAATTGTAAACTTCTTTGTTTACAGGCAGGTAGTGACAGCCCTGACTTAGACTGTCCAGCAAAGGGCTTGCTGATACCAACCCCTGGCTGTGCACCCCACTCAGTGTCTACACCAGTCATCGCTGGGGGTGGGGGGCAGGTAAGAAGGGATTCTGCCACCTATAACTCGTGTTGAGTTTAGCCGTGTAACTTGCTTTTGCAAATGGATCTGAGTAGACACACAAACAGGGGATTGGAATCTCTCTCATTGCTAGACGTCCCTTTTACTCCCTGCCATTCACGGTAAGGGAAATATTCACAGGGGACCACCAGCCTAAGGAAAATGAAACCCACATAAAATAGACATGAACCCAATTCACAGCCCGGAGCCAGACCTAGCCTGGATCCACTAACCCCAGCCTACAGACAGACCTGTGAGCAATGATAATGACTGCTTTCGGCCACTCCATTTTGGGGGTGGTTTTGTTAGGCAGCAAAGCTAACTGATACATGTGGCATCTGCAAACTTTACTTTGGGATGTCTTGGGGCAGTGATTGGCAAAGTCACTAGTCAATAGAACAGCAAACCGCGGCTCACAAGCCACAGTTTGCCAACCACTATTCTAGGGAAATCCCTAAAGCAACTGGCAGTCCATTTACCTCTGTTTCACTTGCTGTGCAGGAAGTTTGGCCCATAAGAATATAAGCCCAAGAAAGAAGCCACACATAGTCTACAAAGATTTTTTTTTTTTCAAACGTGAGCCTCAGATCGAAACCACTGGGGCAGATGCTCTCACTGTGGGTTTTGCACTGTATCAAGCTGCTCACTTGGGCAACTCCATGCACCTTCTCTTAGTAAGTGATGGGGGATTAATCTAGTTATTGATGGATAGTAAGTCTTCACTGTAGTTCTGGGGGAAGGTTGTCTCTAAATAGACCTGATCATGCAGGGTTGTTATATTAAAAACAATAGAGAAAGATGCCTACCACCGTAGGCACGTTATAACTGGCGGTGACAGCAATCACAGTCACAACAGCTCCAACTATTCACTGACAAGGGGCTTCAGCAGCAGAAGGGAGGACAAGAAGCCTTCTCTCCCCTCCCTCACTGCCAGCCACGCCTCCCAAGAACCCAGGGGTCCTTCTGCTTGTCTCCCAAGACCCCTCCCTCAGTAGTGCCAGTGCGGCTCTGGACCTCCACTGACAGCTCCGCCAAGTGCTGAACCCCTTACACATCATCCGTCCATACTAGCTGGCCCTTGGCTGGAGGGCCCAGGAGCGGGCTTCATCAGGCAGAAGACCCTCCTTCTTCCAAGTTGAATTGCTTCCCGGCATCTCTCCCTGCCATAGCTGGCCTGCCCAACTGGCCCTCTGGCCCCAGAGGAAGGCTTGAACATCACCGAGTTCTGGTGAACCGTCCCACATAATGCATGTGTTTTATGGCACAAACCGTGTCTTCTACCTGGAGTCTCCGTTCCCTCCCTTTTCCTCCTCCAGGTCCACGTCCTTCAAGACCTACATCATGCGGAAGTCTAACAGTTGGTGCCACAGGGGGAGCTGGCCTTTCTTGCCTTTTGGTTCCACTGACTCCTGCACACGCTTCTCTGATATTAACAGCTGCGCTGTTGTTGTTTTTTTATACATTTTAATGATTTTTTTTTTTTTTACAGAGAGGAAGGGAGAGAGATAGAAAGTCAGAAACATCGGCGAGAGAAGAGACATCGATCAGCCGCCTCCCGCACACCCCACTGTGGAGATGTGCCTGCAAGCAAGGTACATGCCCCCAACCGGAATCAAACTCGGGACCTTTCAGTCCGCAAGCCGATGCTCTATCCTCTGAGCCAAACCAGTCTTGGCCAGCTGTGCTGTTTTGTTTTGCTTGTCTCATCCCGTTGGTTGCATTCTTCCCTGTGATCATGAAGAACACGGATGGCATCTTATTCACCTCTGGTTTCGCACAGCCCTGAGACACAGAAAGGGCTGTGGGAATGTTCTGGATAAATGAGTGAATGTTCTAGCCGAGGCCAGTCTTGGAGGCTACAGGGGAGACCCCTGTCCCTGTCTTGCCGTTAAGGCTTCCCTTCCTCTCTGGCCTCTGTCATCTGGACCCCCAGAATCCCCACTGAAGACATGGGAACAGATCATGGGAACAGATCATTTAAAATTCCTATTAGGAATTTTAAAAAGAAAGAAAGAAAAGGACAGGCTATCTCCCATGATCCCAAGCTCTCAGGGGACAACCTCTGTGAGGTCACAGCAGCGGGGAGCACGTGAAGACATTTCTAATTAATTTTTTAGTGCTTCCACTTGACCTCATTTCAACTATGCCATCCACCTTTAAAAAAAAACACCCTCAAATCCAAAATTTTAAATAATTCTTATGATTTGGTTTAAAACAGGGACTCTCCTGATGAATCCAATCGCAGAGCACACTAGCGCATATTTTATAACAGGGTCAGTGAAAGGTCACTGACCATTTCACGTAAAAGGTTTTCAGCATTTCCAAATAATCAACTGATCTTACCTGTAATTACAGATGAAATCATAATGAAAAAGCCCCTCCTAATCCTGTGTGCAACGTTATGGACACCATTGGTGTCCATGCACCAAGACAAATACCCCGGCGAGACAGGAGGCCGTGCAAACAATTAAAGGGGAAACCCCGGGAACCCATTAACGCCGGCCGATTAGCTGCCTGTCTCTGGCCGCATTAGAGCCCCATAGAGTGCGCTGCCAGCTCTGGAGGGAACGGTGTGGGGCCCACTTAAAGGGAAATGTAATTCCACTCCGTAAATCTCCGCTGTAATTGGTTAATAAGCTTTCCCTTTGGCAGAACAGCCACCGGGAATGATTGGTTGGGGGAGTTTCTCCCCTCATTCCTCACTTCCTGTGGTCCTTCTGGCTTAGGGGGTGGTTCCTACACACCTCTCCTGGGCTCTCAGAGTGTGGGGATGTGGAAGCTTCAGGCCACTCATGAGGAAGGATGCTGTTCTTAAGCCTTTTCATCCATCCTGGGTGCCTCAGCCTCGGACTCGAGGCAGTTGGGGTTCATTATTTGTTGTACGGAGCTGGCCTGCAGCATCCCTGGCCTGGACCCAGTATCGCCCCACCCTGTTGTGATAACCCCAAATGTCTCCAGACATTGTCACATGTCCCCGGGCCCTCAGTTGGGGGGAAGCGGGCACTAAGAACCCCTGTTCTAGTCAGATGCTCCTATGAGTGCGGTCTCAGACTCCTCTGGTGGGGATCCAGGTTCCTCCTGACTGAATACTCTGCGGTCCGGACCCGGATCAGCTTTTGCTCCCCTCTGGACGCTCCTCCCATTCATTTCCTGCTCCTGCCTCTGCTGGATTTGACCCACAGGCATCACCCAAGGCCTCTGATTCTGACCCTGTCTGCACTCGTTCTCCCTGGAGGCACCTGTGACAGGTGACCTACAGGCTCACCCCTGCCTCCGGTCCTCATGGACCCAGTCCAGCCTCCCCGGCCACCACAGGCAGTTGTGTAGCTGCACGCCTGTTTCTCGCAGGATCCCAGCTGCCCCTGCTTGAGAGAGAGGTCACAAAGGAACCTTTATGCTCCTTCCCAGGCTCTTGGAGAGAGGCACCCCCTCTCTGTGATGTTTAGGTTCCCGCTGCCGTGAACGGAGCCAGGACACCAGAGTTCAGTCTGCCTTTTTGGTTTATTTTAAATGCTCCGTTTATTTTTTTTTAAGAGTCTCTGGCCAGGCATTAGAAAGAAAAAAAAATTTTGATCTGCCCTATTCCGTGAACTTGAACTAAAATCTAACACTTACTTAGTGTTGTCGCTGCCAAACTGCTATCGTTATTGTATCGGAGGCCTGAGGCCTTCAGGGGGGCCAGGTGCGAGGCGGAACGGTTCCCTGGAAATGGGAAATGGGGCTGCGGATGAAAATACAGGACATTCCGTTTAATTCGAATTTCAGATAAGCGACGAACGGGCTTGTTTTCTGTATAAGTGTGTCCCATGCAATATGGGATGCATTTCTGCTAACCAATCAGTCATTTATCTGAAATTTGGATTTAACCGGGTGTCTTTTGCTTTTATTGGCTAAATCTGGGCACTATAAGCAGGGAGGATCTTTCTTTCTTTCTTTCTTTCAGGGGTGTAGGATCTGAACTTGACCCCATATTTCCACTGCACCCCTATCCCGCCCCCGTTTCTCAGCTCCTGGACCTGGCTTTGTTCTCTCTGAGCACGTGGCAGGTAGCCGCCAGGGGAAGTGAGGGAGGAAACCCAATAGAGATGCAATCTCCTTCTGTCACATCCTGTCACCCTGACCAGGCTGGCCACAGGCCAGGAGATCTGGACACCTTTCTAGGCCTGGCTTCTCACAGCCACTTTTTGTCACCACCTCACTGTGGTTTGTCACTCTGGCTAAGGCTGTGTCCATATTCACTGCCCCACTGAAAAGTGAAAGGGCCGATCAGGCTGACTCGGTCTGCAGCTCCTGATGTTGTAACTCACTATTCTACCGGGTTCTCCCTCCAGTGCTTCTGAGAGTCTGCCAGCTGGGGGATTTGCACAGACGCCCAATGCTCTCGTGTCACAGGCAACATTTAGACATGTCTGGTCACTCTGAGCACTGCCAGCTGCCCTCCGGTTTCCTGCGGAGTGAGCAATCTCCCTAAAACTGAAGTCCTGGACACACCAGGGTGACTTAAGTCACCCCACCGTTGAGGCTACTGGGGACATGGTCTTCAGGAAGCAAACATCTGAAATCCGAATTCCAGTCCATCACATGATCCGGCCTCGCTCACGCAGGGTCGGGTAGAAGAAAGTGAATTCTCCATTGAGTCATCCATCACCCAGAGGCCTCTCTGGACCATTCTGTCTCCTAGCTCAACCCCTAGACACCGAGCATGCCTTTCCTAGCCTGTCTCGTCACTGATAATCACATATTTGCTTTGGCTACTTGTTTGTTGTCCATCCGCCTCGATCGTGAGTCACTCTGTGAGGCCGCCAATGTATGTTTTGTTTATTGTTGAAACCTCCAGAACGTAGAAGAGTTCTGGCACATTGTGGGCGCTCCAAAAATATCTACTGACTGAGCACATGGCTGTTGAGCGCCTTGCCAAGGCAGGGGTGAGGCGCAACGAAGATGCCCTGCCCTTGTGAGGGGGCAAAGCTGGTGTTTAATCACATGACCTCAGCCCCATGAGCGAGGTTCATAGCGGTGTAAGGCTCAGAGGTGGAGGGTGAAGCAATGCCGGAGGCTCGGCAAAGGCTTTCCCAGACCACTGCTTTAAATGTCCCCAGGAGACTCTGAGCTCTCTGCTTGGCAAAGGGCACTGCAGGAAGGAGCTAGGCCGTGGGCGCGGCATGGTACTGGGCTCAGGGGCCCATATAACGGCTGTGACTGAGGAAGACTATTATAAAGATTGGCCTGGAAAGGCTGGATAGACAGTGAAGGGCAGAGATACCCAGACCCGGCAATCCTACTTACAATGGCAAAAAATAAACAACTGGGACATGGTTGTCCTGGTTACACGTGTTCAGTCTTGTCAAAAGCCCTCTCCTGCCTTCCTCCACCCCCAGCACCTCCTGTTCCTCTTCCCTGTTGTCATTCTCACCCACCTCCCATCCCCCACTGAAACCCCCCAACACTCCCTCTGCCCTCATGGCTTCTCTAGCCCACTTCGTCTCCCCGCTCCCACCTGAATAAGACACTCTTACCCCTCAGATCGTTGGGAAGCACTGGGACACCATTTAAGCCTTTTATACTAATTGGTGATGGACTGCTTTTGGCAACCTAACTTTTAAGGGTTTTCTGATTTTTAGGAAAAAGTTATTTACCTCTCCCATTGCCCGAAAGTTTCTCATCCCACAGATTTCATCCAATCACCATCTGGCCTTCGCCCTTGATTCCAAAGACCCCTGGCTCCATCATGCAGGTGCCCAACACACAGGCCTGTCAACAGTGCGAGTCCCCGAGGAGAACCAAGACCACTGAACAAATAATGCAGGAGCACTGCCTCCCGCAACCACATCATCGTTACACTAAAACATAACACCCGTCCTTCAGAACCACCGGAAGCTGGCGGAATGGCCGCCCTACAGACAGAAAGGAAGAGAGCACACTGTACGGGGAGGAGGGGGGTAAGGCTCGGAACAGGCTGGTGGGGCACCCTTAGGTGCCGCTTTTTTCATCAAGAGGGAGATTGTTTCTCAGAGGCCTTCCTTGAGGAGCAAGGGGTCCCAACTGCACCCCAGCCCTCCTAGTCCAGGGTTCCAGGGCTGGGAAGAGAAGGCCCCCACAACGATGGGTTGTAAAAACCAGCGGGACTGTGGCTGAGGGACACCAGGCTTTCTTTTTAAGGAGTTGGCGCACAAACTTACTTGGACTCCATCCCTTTGAGCTCCAGCGCCTGGCGGCCTTGCGGGACCCAGACCATGCAGGGAGGACCTGATTGTCTGGCATGGGAACAGAAACGCGGGGGCAGCTTTCTTCCAGACCGGGGTGCTCGCAGGGGTCACTGTTGCTGTGGTGGGACCTCTCCTGCCACAGAGCTGACCGGCAGCCATAGCTGAGGCTCCATCAGCAGAGCCCACACTGTGTGCTCTGCCTAGTGATTCCCTGAGACCCCGCCCATCCCATTGAGAGCCCCACCCTCGCTGTTTGCAGCAGCTTTTCCAAATGAAGGGCCTCTCCTGGCTCAGGCCTCAGACTGTGCTAAGAGCTCTCTCACAGGCTGCAGCTGGTGTCAGTGTGCCCAAGACCCAGCACCAGCGCCCGCCTGCCTTGCCTCACAGCTGGGCCTCATCTGAGCTGACTTTACACCTCGCTAGAAGCTCTAGAGCAGAGGTTCTCAACCTTCCTAATGCCGCGACCCTTTAAGACAGCTCCTCATGTGGTGGTGACCCTCAGCCATAAAATTATTTCCGTTGCTACTTCATAACTATAATTTTGCTACTGTTATGAACTTTAATGTAAATATCTGATAAGCAGGATGTATTTTCATTGTTACAAATTGAACATAATTAAAGCATAGTGATTAATCACAAAAACAATATGTAATTATATATTGTGAAATACTTATTTCTAATTACAAATAAATGAAATTTTATCTTGGATCGTGGTGTAGCATGGGTAACAGTCTTCATATGACAACAGTAAACTACATTGCTACACTTTGCTACACCGAGGAGCGGTCTGTTGGTTCCTAAGACCATGGGAAATATGTGTTTTCTGATGGTCTTAGGGTCGCTTGACCCCCAAAGGGGTCGCGACCCACAGGTTGAGAACCGCTGCTCTAGAGCCAGTGCACCCAGCGGATAACTTCAGACCACAGCAGATTCCAACTCTACAAGCAACACACTCAAGGGGCAGCCTCAGTGAGCACCAAAGCCCCACTGAAGCAAGTCCTGCGCCATAGGGGTGTCTCCTGCCCAGCAGCTCCCCCACTGTAATCGCAGCTGGTCCTCATCACCAGTTAGCCTGGAGGTCAATTCCTCCCAATGAGGCCAACAGCCATCAAGGCTCAACTACAAGGCTGTGCACACAGCCACACAGGGGTGCACCTAGAGTGCCCAGCTCTGGTGACTGGGGAGGCTGAGCACTGGGCCTCATAGGAAAACTACTACAAAGCCCATCTACCAATTCCGGGAGACACAGCAGCTCTGCCTAATACATACAAACAAGCACAGGGAAGCAACCAAAATGCCGAGACAAACATGTCCCGAATGAAAGAAATGGAAGCAAGCAAACTACTAGATACAGAGTTCAAAATCATAGTTATAAGGTTACTCAAGGATCTTCATGAGAGCTTCAAGGGACTTTCCAAGTTTTCCAAGGATCTTATTGAGAATGTCAAAGACATGAAAAAGGACCATTCGGAAATTAAGTATACACTAACTGAAATACAGAATAATTTACAGGGTTTTAACAGTAGAGGATTTCAAGAATCAAATCAATAATTTGGAATATGAAGAAGCAAAAAACAACCAATCAGAAGTGCAAAATGAAAAAATAATCCAAAAATATGAAGAGAGCGTAAGGAGACTCTGGGAAAACTTCAAGTATACCAACATTTGCATTATGGAGGTGCCAGAAGGAGAAGAGAGAGAGAGCAAGATATTGAAAACTGCCCAGCTGGTGTGGCTCAATGGTTGAGCTTCGACCTATAAACCAGGAAGTCACGGTTCAATTCCTGTTTAGGGCATATGCCTGGGTTGAGAGCTCAATCCCAGTGTGGGATGTGTAGAAGGCAGCTGATCAATGATTTTTCTCTCATCATTGATGTTTCTATCTCTCCCTCCCTCTTTCCTTCCTCTCTGAAATCAATAAATATATTTTAAAAGATATTTAAAACCTACTTGAAGAAATAAAAAGAGAAAACTTCTCTTACCTGGTGAAAGAAATAGACTTACAAGTTCAGGAAGTGCAGAGAACCCCCAAAAAAGGAACACAAAAGAGGTCTACACCAAGACACATCATAATGAAAATGCCAAGGGTTAAAGTCAAAGAGAAAAGTAGTTAGTTACCTACAAAGGAATGCCCCTACTACCACCAGCTGAGTTCTCAATAGAAACTTTGCAGGCCAGAGGGAGTGGCAAAAAATATCCAAAGTAATGAAGACAAGGACCTATAACCAAGATTACTCCACCCAGCAAAGCTACCATTCAGAATTGAAGGTCAGATAAAGAGCTTCACAGATAAGAAAAGCTAATGGAGTCCATCACCACCAAACCAGTATTACATGAATTGCTAAAGGGTATTATTCTTTAAGTAGAGGAAGAAGGGGAAGAAAAATAAATAAAAAATACAAATAAAAATAGCAATACATATCTACCAATAATTGAATCTAAAAATCAAAATAGATGAACAAGAAATCTAATGAACAAAATAAATTAGTGAGTAAAATAGAATCAGAGGCATGCAAACATGGAACAGACTGACAAATCTCAGAGGGAAGAGATTAACCAAAGATCTTACCTATGGACACAGACAATAGGGTGGTGAAGGCCTGGGGCAGGGCAGGGCGGGGACCAGGTACAGGTTGGGGAGACAGCAGGAGGAAAAGAAGGAACATCTGTAATACTCTCCACAATAAATTTCAAAAAATAACTAGTTTGCATTCCCTCTGCTAGATTTGGTTTGGTTTGCCAGGTTTTTTGTTTTTTGTTTTTTTTTTTGGCAGTATACTTGAACATTTCCATCTATTCTTCAGTTGCTAGTAGTGAAGGAACAGGGAAAAAGAAGCAGAGCACCTCCAAATTGGATCCAAAATCCCATTTCTAACAAGACATGATTCCCTTTTAAATGTATTTCAGTGGGTGTCTTGGTGCACCAGCTGAGCCATTTGGCATGTGGAAAATATCCAATGGCAGATGCAATTGAGTCGAGGCGTTCGATATTTGAACTTTGCTTAAGAAAAACACCAAGGAGTAGAGGTTATTCAAACTGGAAATTTTTCATGTCCATCCATCCATCTATCCACCCACTCATCATCCGTCTATTCATCCATCCATCCATCCACCTGTCAATAATTTTGACTCCGGACTTGGTGCCAAGTACTTTTTCAGTTTCCAAAATGACTCCTGTTCTAATGGAACCTGCATTCTGTAGACAGGAGACAGAGCAGAAAAACAAAACGCACCGGTAGAAAAGAGACATCAGCTCGTGAGAAGCGCTATGAAGAAAATGACCCCTGGTCATGGGATAGCTGCGAGGGAGGAGTGGGAATGGGAGGGAGGCTGCTTTAATCAGGAGGTCGGGAAGGCCTCCCTGAGGTGTTGACATTTCAAGGGAACCGCAAACTCCGATTCAAAAAGCGAGTCAGAGATGGAACAGCTCGAGAAGGAAAGCCATCTTGAAATTCATGTCATATGCATGGGGAGGGAAGAGGAAGCTGGGTTCTGTCTTTTTACACCAGCAGCGACCCCCCCTATCCACAGAGAAGCCACCCCAGCTTTGCTTTGCCGAGGCCGCTGGCTTTGTGCGAACCACGGGAAATTAGCTTTCCTCTTGGAGGCTCACCTGGTTGAATCCAGTAGCTGACTCGATACCTGGCTCCTCTTTGCTGAGCCTGTGAAATCAGGCACTTGGCGGACTGGCGGGAGGGAGGAGGGGGGGGGAGCCCCGAACGTTCAGGGCAAATGTTTCCCGAGGCACCACTTCCCCAGCGGGAGTAATGGGGGGCCATTTGCAAGCTGCTTAGCCGGCCTAACCAGCAGCCACCAGCCCTCATCAGCCACAGCTGAACAAAGACCCTTCCCAGCTGGCTTTGCTGGTTTTTGTTTTTTTTTTAAAAAAAAGGTTTATCTGGACGTTTCCGATGACCTCCCAGTTGTGTTTTGCATCAAAAATATGCATTTTTTACAAAGTGGAAAACAGGGGGAGATTGTTTTTAGCACACCCAAATCAAACATGTATTTGTTAAAACAATTATATTTAGAAAACAGCCACAGCCTGGAAAATTCTGGAATGAGCAACAGCTTTTTATAATTTTCTTTCCTCCTAAGTATGCTCACAACAGTTGGTTATTTTAAGGACAACTTTCCCCAATCATCCTTGCTTTACCCACCCAGCTCTGGAAGCAGTTTTGCTAATTTCAATGTCTTCTAACACATTTTTTTTTTGGGGGGGTGGGGGTTTTGTTTTCATCTATGCCCAGTGAACCTCAAAGACAGTTCACCCTGTGCCTGCATGACATTTCGTTATTGATATTTTATTTGGATGATAAAACCAGGGTACCATGTGCTCAATACACTGGGATTTCTCTTTAAAATGGTAACTTCTGCTGGGTAAGACGGGAGAGTTCCATAGAAAGGGTTACGAGAGCCACTTAGAGTGAGAGGATGCCACCTGACCCGCGGTTTGCTTTTCCTAATAAAGTGATATTTTTTCTTATTGCCGACTCACTAACGCGATACGGTGTCTGAAATAATAACTCCATTTCAACCAGCCAAGTCTCCCCCCCCCCCCCCCCCCCCCCCCCCCCCC
>PVJN01009532.1:0-60785 GCA_004026805.1 Lasiurus borealis | reverse complement strand
TTAATACAGTTCCTCATGTTGTGGTGACCCCCAATCATAAAATTATTTTCGTTGCTACTTCATCACTGTAATGTTGCTACTGTTATTACGAATCATAATGTAAATATCTGTGTTTTCTGATGGTCTTAGCTCTACAGCAGCGGTTCTCAACTTGTGGGTCGAGACCCACAGATTGGAAACTGCTAGCAAGGTCACCTAACACCATCGGAAAACACAGATATTTACATTATGATTCATTAGCAGAAGCAAAATGACAGTTATGAAGCAGCAACGAAAATTTTATGGCTGGGGGTCACCACAACATGAGGAACTGTATTAAAAGGGCACAGCATTAAAAAAGGTTGAGAACCACTACCCTATATAGATATATGTACTTCTCCTGTATGTATTCCCTGGCTGAGAAATCATTCATGAAAGGCCCTCATGACTTGGGAGAATACAGTCCACGAAGAAGACTCAGAATAATGGGCGAGGCAACGTCGAGCTTTCCATGGCCGCTAAGTATGGAAGCTACCGGCTACTTTATATAGGGCCTGACTTAATTATGCGAGCGAGGCTGTAAGGAGAGGCTATTCTTAGCTCTAATTTACAGCCGAGAACACCGACGGAGGCACAGAGCTTCGGGAGGCTGCCGGAGGTCACAGGCAGAAATGATCAGAGGCAGGAGTTCCATTAACTCTCGCCCAGGCTCTCAGTGCCCATGCCCTCCCGCTGGATGGCAGGGATCCGAAACAGGACAGTCCTCCTTCACACGGGGAGCGCGCACAGCCACGAAAGCTAGAGATGGCCACGCACCCGGCGAATCTCAAACTATGGCTTCTTGTGCTGGGGGTCCTGGCCGTGGCCAGGGTTGTGCGTAGTTATAGGAGGGTCTTGCAAGGACAGGGCTTGCGCGTGTAGATTGTCACGTGTGATACCTCATTGCAGTGATGCTCTCCGCATGTGGCCGTTATTTGAGATACTTAAAAAATAGTTTTATGTTGATTTCAGAGAGAGGAAGTGAGAAGAGAGATGGAAACAGCAATGAAGAGAGAGAATCATTGATTAGCTGCCTCCTGCACGCCCCCTGATGGGGATTGAGCCCATAACCTGGGCCTGTGCCCTGACAGGGAATCAAACCGTGACTTCCTGGTTCAGAGGTTGATAGGAAACCACTGAGCTATACTGATCAGGCTTGAGATACCTTTTTAAACTCTCATAGAAGCCAGACTGCTGCTGGAAGCTTCTCCTGCCTCCACAGTAGCAACTAAGGATGTCCGACTGCCAGCTTAGGCCTGCTCCCCTGTAAGAGGGCACGGGTCGGGCTGAGGGATCTCCCTGAGTGCATGAATTTCACGCACCAGGCCTCTAGTATAATTTCTCTTTTTCAGAACGTTCCACTGGGTACCACTGCACTAAAGAACTATACAGTGGTACCTCGAGATACGAGTTTATTTTTTTCCGTAACCTTGAGGCATGGGAAACTATGAGATGCTTGAGTCGTGGTAAACTGGTGAGTCGTGTGTAGCCGACAGATCCACACGATTACTCCTATCTCAACTGTTGCTCGTATTTCAAAGCAAAAATTGCTCACTCCGACCGCTTGTATCTCAAAAATCTCATGTTAGGGCACTCGTATCTCAAGGTACCACTGTACTTAAGAGCAAGAGCCATTAAATTGCAGAGGCAAAAGCTAGCTATGCATTTCTGGGTAGGACACTTACCCTCTCTATACCTCCATTAATGTTCTATCTGTTCAATGAATATAATTATAACACTTGCATTTGAGAGTCATGGTAAGGACGATTTTAGTTAATACAAATATGTTGAGCACCTGATCGACCCATACATACTCAACAATCTAAAATTATTGTCATGGATATCACTAACGGTTATTTATATCTCTGGAAACATATGATTTGGTTATGTGATAAACCCCGAAAGACCAGACGCCCCTTCCCAATTTGCAAATGAGAACAAGTAATTCTGTGAGAAATTACCCACATCGATCAGATTCCCATCAGTGGGATAGGGAACACCCAATTCATGCCCAATGCCCGGGCTCCCGTCAACTGCCAGACCACCCTGACACAGATCTGTTGGTGCTTCTATACTAAATATAATAATCTATGGCATGATATGATTTATATCATAAAAACGATTATGTAAGTAAAGTGAACCAGATGGTAAATAATAAGAAAAGCAAACTAGAAACACTATTCGAGTTATTTACAGAAAAGAGTTACTTAAATTAGGCATGGCTGTACCAGAGCTAATTGAAAGACTTTACCACCCATATCTTTTCAACTGTATGTGCCAGTTAATGGGCTGGTTTTATGCAGCACATAAACATGAGGTTACATTTAGAGTCCACCGTGGAAGGCTCTGGAAGGTTAATAAAGAAGTCTAAAGGGTCTCTCATAAAACATTGAAACATCCCTTGGGTGAAAAAGAGACGCCCTGGATCCACTTTGCACTGATCTGTTGGGCATCTTAAACTATCCCACAGGTGGGGTAACTGAAATTCACCTATAAATGCAGATTTGTTAAGTGTTGCTTAACTGAACAAATATTCTACATTGGAAAATATTGCGCTACCAGAACTGCCATACATACATCATTCATTCCAGTGCTAATTTTATTTTTTCCTCATGGAAAATTGTTTAGATACTCCTTTAAGGCTGATGCTCAACTCCCTCCCATGTGTATCAATGAATATTGTGAGGAATCATTGTGTGCACAGTCTAATGCTGGGACTTTTGACTTAAAAAATGAATACATGTAGAAGCAAAAAAAGCAAAGCAAATCTAAACAAAAGCATGGATTTAATAAATAGGTTTGATTCTGCTACCTGTTAGCTGTGTTAACATGACCATCTTATTCAATGTCCAAAGGCTTAGTATTTCTACTAGAATATTTATCTACCTCTATTTTTATTTTTAGTGAGGATTTAAATATGGAGCTCTTAACATATTGCACATCTTATATTACTTAATTAGACACTATAATTATGAAGATTTACATTAAAATATGTGATCTTCACAGAAACCTTATACGGTATGTATGTTATCTCTTATTTGCAGAGGGGATCACAAATCTACAACAGCATGTCCACGCTAATGCTGTCCAAATGATACCTAGTAAAACTGACCACTTATACCCAGATCTGTCACATACCTTCCGTTGCCCTGAGTATAGAGAACATCTGTATGCTGATTACTCCAAATGTACATGTCTGGCCTGGACCTCTACCCTGAACTCCAGACTCGTACCAAGAGTCGAAACCAGTTTGGCTCAGTGGATAGAGCATCTGCCTGTGGACTGAAGGGTCCCAGGTTCAATTCCGGTCAAGGGCATATACCTTGGTTGTGGGCACATCCCCAGTGGGGGCGAGCAGGAGGCAGCTGATCAATGTTTCTCTTTCAGCGTTGTTTCTAACTCTCTATCCCTCTCCCTTCCTCTCATTAAGAAATCAAAAAAGTATATTTTTAAAAAAATGTTTCCAAGACGCCTAGGCTTGAAAGTCACTTATCATCTCAAAATTAAATCTAAAGCTAAACTGTTTATCTTGCCACCTTCGGACCTCTATCATCTGCTTTTGCGTTGTCTTTTTCATCTCTCTCTTCCCGGAAATTCCATCCCAACAATTGCTCAGGCCAACACCTTAACTTCTTAACTCCTCTCTTTCTCTTATACCCCATATCCAGTTGCTTTGAAAATTCGGTTAAGGCTCCCATCAAAAGATACTAACAACCCAATCACTTTAAAACTTCCTAACTTATCTCTTTACTTCTTCCCTTTAATTTGTTCTCAGCACAGAAGCCAGAATGACTCTCATCTTTGAAAGAAAAAAAGCCAAAACCCTTAGAATAATCTATAAGGCCCTCCATTGTCTGAACACTCCTCTTTAGTTAATTTTCTAGCCTCAACTTGCAGGACTGGCCCCTGGCTCCCTCCAGTCTAACAAGACGGGTCCCATCCATGTTCCATCAATGACTGCGACATCCTCCTACCTCAGCGCTATGCATTCTGGCTCCTCTGCCATGACTACCTTCTTCTCCGTTATCTGGTCAAAATGACATACTCTTCACATCTTTGTTCTTACTTCCTCGCTGAGCAGTTTCCTTCCTACTTATTTAAAATTGCAACCTCTTCTACTCAGACACACACTCTTAATTCTCCTCTCAGTCTTATTTTTCTCCATAGCATATGTTTGTCCCCTCTGGGGACAGAATAAGATAGGATATGAAAATATACTCTAAGACACGTATGATATTTATTCTGATTCCCCTTACTAAAACTTAATCTCCACAAGGGATGACATTTGTGTCTGTTTTGTTAACATCTTTCTCCACCAATGCCTGGAAATAGGCATTTAATAAGTATTTTGCTGAGTGAATGAGTGAATACTCAAGGGAAAAAGGTGTTACAACAATAGAATGCTGTTTTTTCTTTCTTTTTATCTGAGCAATAATTTATATTTCCCGTGCTGTGTTTACTGACATGGTAGATTTCCTTTGTTTTTAGTTCCCACCACCATCCCTATAATATTTTATTTCTCTCTGTCTCTTGTTTTGATTTTAGAAGCTCTGCTTTTGGCAGGCACCGAAAGAATCTAAAAACGCCCTTGTTTGCAGACAAACATTGAATGATAAATGTAGTAATCATTAATGGTTTATAGTCCCGGTAGTAGCATCGGCAAAGCAATCCTTCACTGAGGCCTGTTATGAGTTATATACCATGAGTGATCCTTGACCTGGTGGTTGATTTAAGCCTCAGAAAAACCCAGTGGGGTGTCCACAATTAATAGGAATGGCAACGGACATTCAAAGCGTTAACTAATTGGATCCAGATTGTAGAACGAACTGGTCACAGAAAAGTTGGGATGTTTACGCTAATCATTCCTTATCCAGATAGTTCACACCATCTTTCTTCCCAAACATGAAAGTGCAACATATTGAAGAAGATTTAATTTGCTCAATACATCTTGGCCAACCATGGACTCGGTATGGGTTAAACCTAATCAGATGGATTATAGTTTTTCCATGTACAGACGACAGCCAAGTTTTACCAATGATTCACCAAGTGAACTCACCTTTTTTTTTTTTTTTTTTGATTTAACAATACCTTCCTCTTTGTCTGTTTTTGTTTTGTTTTCTTCTGCAGCTAAAGGTTTTGTAGGATAAACAAGTGACTGTACACAGCCCGAATTTCTTCCTGAACAACGGTCTGGCCGCCTTGAAAAGGTCTCCTAATCACACCTCACCTTCCTTCAGCTACGTGCGCGGGTCTCCTCGGGGGGCTTTGAAATGCTGACACTCGGTGTAAGTGCCGCGCGTTTGCCCAAATATCTTCTCTGCTGGGGAGGCTGAGGGCTTTTTTATTTACTTACGGACACAGCATGCTTTACGGCCTCCCAGAGGGAGGAAATGGAAAAGGAAAATGACAGAAAGCGAAATCGAAAACCAGCTACTTGGTCAAATAACTCCAGTTGGTACAAAAGGAGACCGAGGAACGGTGAGAAAGAAAACACCTTAAGAATTCATCCAGCCCCAGCCGGTGTGGCTCAGTGGATAGAGTGTCGGCCTGCGGACCAAAGTGTCCTGGGTTCGATTCCTCTCAATGGCAAGTACCTTGGTTGCGGGGTCCTGCCCAGCCTGGGCCCTGGGACCTGATCAGAGCTCATGCAAGAGGCAACTGATTGATGTGTTTCTCTCACATGGATGTTTCTCTATGTCTTCCCCTCTCTCTTCCATTCTTCCTAAAAACATCAATAGGAAAATATCCTCAGGTGAGGATTAACAAAAATAAAAAATTAAATTAAAAAAAAGAATTAATCAAAGTACTTGAGGGGAAGTGATATTTATATAGCATTTATTGTATGCCAAACTTTGAATAAAATGTCTATGTATACTTTATACCATGTCTTCGCAATAAATCGCTGATGTGGATGTTATCCCCACATTAAAAAAATTTTTTTAATGGGTCACTAATATGGAAAGAGTTTTAATGACTTATTCATAATCAACTACTGCCTCTTCATTTTGGAAACCATGAGCTTCCATATTCCACTATAGGAATAATATGTGACTTTGTGCCAGTTCCTTTTGCCAGCATCGTGTAACGTGTTTAGTTATCCTTATACCTCTCTAGGTGGAGAGGTGAGTTGAACGGGAGGTGTTTAAAAGGAGGGGATCAAGCCCAGCTGGCATGGCTCAGGGATTGAGCATTGACCTATGAACCAGGAGGTCATGGTTCAATTCCTGGTTGGGGCCCATATCCGGGTTGTGGGCTTGATCCCTCCCGTGATGTAAATATAATGTGTTTTCCTATGGTCTTAGGCTCTACAGCAGCAGTTCTCAACCTGTGGGTCTCAATCCACAGGTTAAGAACCGCTAGCAGGGTCGCCTAAGACCATCGGAAAACACAGATATTTACATTGCAATTCATAACAGGTATAATTAAGGTAGAAAAGAAAGCTCTTCCTTTATTGTGCCCCCATACTTGATACTTTCCTGATTTGATAAGCTAGACTTTTAAAAAATATGTTTTTATTAATTTCAGAGAGAGGAAGGGGGAGGGTGGTAAGAGAAAATCATTGATCAACTGCCTCCTGCTCACCATTCCTGGGGATCGAGCCTGCAAGCTGGGCATGCGCCCTGACCAGGATTCCAACTGTGACCTCCTGGTTCATAAATCAACACTCAACCACTGAGCCACACTGGCCAGGCAGTAGCCTTTTTCTCCAATCATACACCTGGATGATATTCTGTAGACCCAATCTAAATTCCACTTTCTGTTATAAATTGGTAATCCAGCCCCAATAAAATGAAAGGCTTATTAAACTACACAGACAGCATACTTGATTGAAGGCATGAGACAAAAAATGCATTTATCCATATTTGAATTTTTTTTCTTGTTATTGCTTTTATTGATTTAGAGGCACAATTTGATTTTTTATCTGCTTACACATTTCTCATCTAAATCTTTTTTTAATCTCCCTGAAAATTCTGTTTTAATGATATGCATGCTTCTGTTTTTAAATCCCGAGCAAAACAGCATACGATTTTGAAGAAAAAGACAAGTTAATTGACTCTCTGAACTTTTAAAATGCAGCTATGCATTCAGTGTTACCACTGAAGCTGATCTATTTGCGTTTTTGGAATCCGTAAATATAACTGTTTATATTGAAAGCACCTGGTGTGCTCCTTCACTTCCTCATCTAGGACAGACATTACGACTATAACTTCAAAAAATAAAATTAACTATTAATCCCTTATCAAATAAGATAAAAAAGCCTTTTAGTCTTTTTTCTTTATATCTGATTCTAGAGGCCCAATGCACAAAGATTCATGCAAGAATGGGCCGTGCTCCCTCCCCCCTCAATTCAGTGCCTGTGCATAAAAATTAACTCATAATTGTTGGGTTAATTTGCATACTCACTCCTGATTGGCTGGTGGGCATCATGAGGGTACAGTCAATTTGCACCTTTCTCTTTTATTGGTGTAGATAACATATACTGTATAAATGCCCATTCAGGTACCACATAACAAATGCTTTGAGTAATGGAGGCTTACTTATTGGATAGGGACATAGAATAAGCTTTAGATAGGATTGCTTTGGAAAAAAAAGAAAAGAAAGTATCTCAGTGGGAAAAAAATAGTAAATCTTTTTCCTTCCTCTCATCCAGTTCACTGAATGCCAGAACGCAAACTCTTTACAGCCAGGTTTCATATGCTGACCATCACTGTCCCACCTTAAAGAAATTCTAATACCACCTTCTTGCCTGAATTAGGTATAAGTGATTTTTTTCTTAAAATAAATCTTTAAAATTGTGCTACAGGGTAATCTAGGTATTCAGATGAACAATAAATATTAGCAATATTAAAATAACTTCGAATGACTTTTGATAGAGGTTTAAATAAATACAGACTCTGCAATTTATTTACAGACGGCTATTAGACATAACTTTGAAATTGACCTTCAGATAATAAGAAAACCGGTGAGACCCGTAGAAACAATGCAAGGAGAAGGGAGGAAACGAAGGAGCCACGAAGACTAGGGCAGGTGGGAGACGGAATTGACACCAGAGATTGGAGAGGGTAATCCCTGGGCAGGACAATACTTTGTGACCCACTGCGTGGCCCAAGGGTGCCCTCCCCCTGGCCGCTTTCAGGATTTAGAAACCGTATTAGCAAAGCTTATGCCCGATTTTTATAACTGATGCAAACATTCTTCAAGTTTCAAAAGTTCATCAAGGAACAGCTGTGCAAGTCTGCTCAACCAATCCTTCTGCCACCCTCTACGATGTATTCTTTCTGTCAACCTGAGTGATTTTCAACTCTGCGAGCCCATTAGAATCAACCGGGGAGCTTTTAAAACTAATATAGAGCCCCATCGCAGACCATTAAATCAGAATTCACGAGGGTGGGGCTGCACTATATCACGCTGAAGAGTCCGCAGGGAATTGTAATGTGCAGCCAAAGCTTGGACCTGCCGCTTTAAGCCGAAGGCCACGCTCAGCGCTTCCCTGCCCTGTCACGCTGTAGTGATCATAACATTGATATCCCACCTCCTCTGGTGCCACCTGCCATTCCCCACAGAAATCTCAGGCGATAGAGAGCACCCCATGATGAAGAGACATAACGATCATGAGATGCTATGCATGTATGAGGATTACTCATGTCAAGGTTTTTTATTGTCTAATGATTTATTAATACGTCCAGTTATGACATACATTCATCTATCCATACATTTTTACATAATTCTGGGTCGTTCAGAGGTATTGTACTTCAGACAAGAGCTACCCCAGATCTTTTCAGGTGGGACAAAGGAAAATAAAGGGGGGAGGGAGCTTTCCAAAAATGCTCCTAGGAAATTTCTACAGATGAAATTCTCTTAAAAAAAAAACAACCAAATAATATATGTGTGTGTGTGTGTGTGTGTGTGTGTGTATATATATATTTCAGAAAGAAAGAGGGAGAGAGAAACATCAATGATGAGAGAGAATCATTGATTGGCTACCTCCTACACTACCCCCACTGGGGACCAAAGCCACATCCTGGGCATATGCTCTGATCAGGAATTGAACCTTGACCTCTTGGTTCCTAAGTGACGCTCAACCACCGAAACACACTAGTCAGGCTGCTCTGGGCATTCTTCCTTTTTTTTTTTAAGTTAATAGACTTTATTTCTTTTTCTTTTTTTAATATATTTTACTGATTTTTCACAGAGAGGAAGGGAGAGGGATACAAAGTTAGAAACATCGATGAGAGAGAGACATCGATCAGCTGCCTCTTACACGCCCCCTACTGGGGATGTGCCCACAACCAATGTACGTGCCCTTTACCAGAATCGAACCTGGACCTTTCAGTCCGCAGGCCGACTCTCTATCCACTGAGCCAAACCGGTTTCAGCTGCTCTGGGCATTCTTTAAGGAGCACTTCCGTTTCCAACTCCACCTTCCAGCACGCACTGTTCTAGCCTGTCTGGCCTCCTGTGGGGTCACCTCTATTGCACTGTGTTGCACATATTTGCCCCATGTGTCACGCATATCTCTTTGGCCACTATAACCAGATTTTGGATACCTGGATTAAAAGGAACCTGCTATTATCTAAGCGACATAAACCAGTCAGAGAAAGACAAACATCCCATGATCTCACTCACAGGTGGAATCTAATGCGTAAAATAAACTGATGAACAAAATCGACCCAGAGACATCAAAGCCTGGGGCAGACTGTGGAGTCTCAGAGGGAAGGCCGGGGAGGGTTAGTAGTGGAGGGAAGAGATCACCCAAAGAACCTGTGTGCATGTATGCGTCCCCCATGGACACAGACAATAGGGGGAGGAGGCCTGGGGCAGGGGGCAGGGGGCAAGGGTGGGTGGAATAGTATTTCATTGTGTAAACGTAAAGACAAATGCCACATGATGTCACTTATCTGTGGAATCTAATGAACAAAAGAAACTAACACACAAACAGACTCATAGATACACAGAACAGACTGGTAGCTGTGGGGGTGGGGAGGCGGCAGGGTGAAAAGGTGAAGGGATTAAGTACAAAAAAGAAAACAGACAAAGAAACAAGAACCTCAAGAGACAGACTACAGCAGTGGATCTCAACTTTCCTAATGCCGCCACCCTTTAATACAGTTCCTCATGTGGTGGTGACCCCCAACCATGAAATTATTTTTGTTGCTACTTCATAACTGTAATTTTGCGACTGTGATGAATCGTATCTGTGTTTTCCAATGGTCTTAGGCGACCCCTGTGAAAGTGTTGTTCGACTCCCAAAGGGGTCTTGACCCACAGGTTGAGAATCGCTGGGCTACAGCAAGCATGTCAAAGTCATGGGCTGCAAGTCTCATGCCTTGTTTATTTGGCCTGTGTCGGCCTGTGAGTTTGACATGCTTGGACCACGGTATGTGCTTACCAGAGGGAAAGGGGCTGGGGAGGCAGAAGAGGGAAAAGGGAGAATAAATGGTGATGAAGACGTCACTTTGGCAGTAAACTCACAACGCGATATACAGAGGAGGTACCGTAGAGCTGTACACTTGTAACCTATGCAATCTTCTTAACCAACGTCACCCCAATAAATGCAATTAAAACAAACACACAAACAAGCAAACCAACAGGTTCAGGGCCGACCTGCCGGCACCTGCCCTCAGACTTCCAGCCTCCAGAACTGTCCTGGGTTCAAGTGGACACCAGGAGAGAACCTGGACTCAGCTCCTCTCCAGCACACACAGAGTCTGCACCCCTGTATGCAGCAAGCTCCATGAGACAGCCTGAGAGCTGAGCAACCTCTACACATCGCAGACCGAGAGAGGACCCGCCCTTTCCCCCACCCTGAGCCCACCCCCTTCTCCTCTCCTGTCCCCACCCCAACCCCGCACAGCCACGCACTCAGTTTGGAGCAAAGTGAAGATGCTAACTTCTCTCCCAGGAGCCAAGAATCTGAACCCCACGCTTCGTCCCCCAACTTTGAAGACCTGCACCTGGTAGACGAGCCCCCAGAACATTAGGTCTGGAAACTTCTAGGGCTTTGGGGGGGCGAGGCCCGCCAGGCTACAGAATGAACCAAGACACGGCTCCTCGGGCCTGACCCGCAGACTGACCTGTGCGCTGGCTGCAGAGAGAGGCCTGGGGCGTGCAGACCGCGTGAACCGGCTCCCCTGCTGACCTGGAGGCACAGGCGGCTCATTCCGCACACACATCCGGGGCCCGCAGGCCCGGGGCACCGTCTGCGGCTTCCCCAGCAGGTGGGCAGCCTCTGGTCTCCGGACTCTGGTCTTCAGGAGGTCACCATGCCACGTGCGCATGCTCCGTCCATCCTGGAATGGACCCACAGGCAGGTCTTAAGGAGACAAGGTGTCGACTAACCACCTTATTGCACTGTGTACACTAACCTCCTGTTACTGGCCTCCAGGCTTTATCAACTCCTCTCAAAACTATTTACAGTCTCGTTAAGTCTGAAGAGACTGCAAAGAACAGTAATAAAAGCCTTAAGGCACCGATTTCTGCAGGTTCGGCCGGGAGAACAGTGTCCTTGGGATCTGAAATCTCATTGTGGGAATTGGTTACACCTGGTGCTGGCACAGGCCCCTCCCACTGTTTTGCTGGTTTCACTGGACCGAAGTGGTTTGTTCTTGCCGCGTTGAGAAAGGCTGGGCTTTTACTGATGGGTCGTCTCTGTGTCCCTGGGTCAGTGCTGGGGACGATTCCTGGGGCCAGGGACCGGGGACCCTCCTGGCTCCTTCAGTTCTACCGACTGCCAGTGATTTTTTTTTTTTTTTACTATATTTTTACTATATTTTATTGGTTTTTTTACAGAGAGGAAGGGAGAGGGACAGAAAGTCAGCAACATTGATGAGAGAGAAACAAGGATCAGCTGCCTCCTGCACACCCCCAACTGGGGATGTGCCCGCAACCAAGGCACAAGCCCTTAACTGGAATGGAACCCGGGACCTCTCAGTCCACAGGCCGACGCTCTATCCACTGAGCCAAACCAGTCTCGGCTGCCGGTGACTTTTGATTCAAGAAAGCTTCCTCTAAGGTGGGGGCTGCTATTTTTCCGTAAATGCAAATTGTTACACTGCAAACTGCTAATTTTATTAACCAATGTCACCCCAATTAAATTAATTTAAAAATAACCAATGAAACATTTGAAAATTTTTTTTAAAATTTAATATTTTGCCTTCATATTCTCTTTCCTTCTCTATCTGAAATAAAAAGTCTTCTCCAGGAACCTGGATGAATCACATCCCCTCCACCCTTCCTACCCTTGCTCCCTGCTCCTGACCACGGTCCCACCTCCTCCCACTAGTGCCCTCCCCCTGCTGTTACTCTCCTCCCTCCTATTGGGTCACCTCCCTACCCTCCATCCGCTGCCCCTGACCCCAGCTGAGGGCCCAGGTATTCCTGACCAGCCCTCTCAGCAGTGTGGACAGTGCATGGTGCTCAGGACCAGGGTATGTTTGAGTCTGTTAAGATTAAAAAAAGAAAAAAGAAAGAAAAAGAAAAGAAAAAGAAAAATATTGAAACCCGTAAAGAATTTTGTGAGTTTATTTGAGCCAAACTGTCTAGATAGGCTAGAGTGCAGAATCTCAAGGAATTGAGATAATGCTCCGGAGAATGGCGGATTACATCTGTTATTTATACATTGCCATCAAAGGAGGGACAGAGGTGGGTTACATGAAATCCATTGGTGATGGACTAAGGAGGTGGGAGAAAGCAAAGCAGGGAAACCGCTGCGATTGGATAAAAAGTAACATGACGGGCACACACTGAGGTGGGTGCAGGAACCATGAACATGACAATGAAGGAATCTGTGGTCTCTGTCCTGGCGCCACCACATGTGGTTGGGCCCCAGGGGCTCCAGAAAAAGGGAAGTTACGAGTTCCCCAGACATTTCAAGGGTCTGTTCTCACAGCTGCCAAAAGGCAGACAGGCTCCGTGAGGGTAAAGGTTGATTTTGTCAGGGAAGATACCGGCCTAGGACATAACTAACTACCATGACTGCATTTAGTTCAAGTTTGATTTCAGACCATCCTCTGTGGTGACTTTAGCTCTCTGCGTTTGCAAGGCCACCTGCAGGCCTGCCCTGAGCTGGCCGGTCACCATGTGGCCGCTTTTGTCCACAAGTCCAACCTGAAGAGCTTCTACATCAGGTCCACAACGTCACTCAGATCATGACCTGAAGCCAGAAGAGCTGGCCAAGCTGGCGAGGGACCCTAACATCCCTCTGGGGGCTTCAGACCTACACTGGCAGCGTGGACAAGGACTCGGGGCAGACCAAGTCCAGGCCACTGGACACTGTGCTACTAACACGGGCTGAGTCTCTGACACCTCCTCAATGGCTCGGTAAAGCTACTGGCCTCCTGTAATGAGCTCGAGGTTGCACTTCGGTTTTCAGCAAGAAGCTACTGGATACGTGACTGGCACCAAGAGATCGTCAAACATTTGGCAAAGCTCTGACAGCATCCGGGTGCCCTGGGCCCAAGCCAGCATCGTGTGGCTCAGCAGTGAGTACAGTGAGCATGTCTCTAGGACTGTGCCTGATGACCCAAGAAAAATGGCCCAGCCGAAACTGGTTTGGCTCAGTGGGTAGAGCGTTGGTCTTCAGACTGAAAGGTCCCTCATAGAAAGATGTGAACAGGAGACCAGAAGGCTGGTCAACCTTCATTGCTCTGAAAGGTCAGAGCTCATCACTCACTGTTTAGCTGAAAGATTGTTGGCTAAAGCAGCCTCTACCTGTTTGTTTCACGTGAATTTCTGTTTGTTATTTCCTGCCTAAAGGCTGTGGATGTGTCCCAAAATCTTAATAAAAGGGAGAAAAAGCCCAGAGCAAGTGATAGTCCTTTCCACTAGAGGAAGGCTCCCACCTGGCCCCCCAATATTGCCAAATTAATATTTTCTAGTCTCTCATTTCATTTGCATGTGGCCTCCTCCAGAACCCGAGCCCTGAACCAGGAACCCTGAACCTCGCGGGACGTGGAAAGGGGCTCCCACAGGGAGGAGCAGTGGGAGTGAACAGAGAGAGGAGGCAGGTGAGAAGGGGTGAGGGAGAGGAAGAACATGCCAGAAGCACAGGAGAAGCCCGATCCAGGATGAGGGTGCAATTCCAGGGGGAGCTTTCTAGAGTCCAAGGAGGGGAGGTAGAAACGGCCTCCTGGAGGGAAAAATCAAACTCCCAGCAGCACCATCGCCCGTAGTCAAGGAGACCTCCCTGCCTGCCTGAGAGGACGCCACTCCTCTCTGCGGCCGCCTGTGTCTCTCCCCTGGTTGCATCGACCGGTCTGTCTGCTGACCTACATGACCCGACACTCAGACTCTCCCCTGCTGAGCCCCGTGTTGGTGTCAGCAGGCAGGGGGGCAGCGGTACCCACAGCTGGGGAGGCACTGGCTGTGGATTCCACTTACCTTTCGCCATGGACCCCCACACGGTGGTGTGCGCTTCCACTTTTCCAACAGCTCCCAGATCCTCATCAAGGGCTGCATGAGCGTCAGCGTCCAGGGATCCCTGAAATAGATTCACTGGCTCCAGTGATGGGGGGACTTACAATCTGACAGAGCACCCGAATTCCACTGGAAAATAGTCATGTGACTGTAAATCTTAGAACACAGCTGCATCCATTCCCAACCTCACCCTTGCCCCTTCCCCTTTATAATCCTGTCCCCTGCACTTTGCTGTAAGACAGGATTTGATGCTTATATAGAATAAATAACTAAAAGAACAAACAGAATACAGTGGTACCTCGAGATACGAGTTTAATTCGTTCCGTAACCTTGAGGCGTGGGAAACTATGAGACGCTCGAGTCGAGGTAAACTGGTGGGTCGTGTGCAGCCGGTCAATCCATGCGATTACTCCTATCTCAAATGTTGCTCGTATTTCAAAGCAAAAATCGCTCGCTCGATGGCTCATATCTCAAAAATATCGTATGCTAGGGCACTTGTATCTCGAGGTACCACGGTATGTATTTTTAGGCTCTAGTCCAGGAATATTGAACCCATATATCTGGGGGTAAGCTTAGAAATCTTCATTTTAGAAGTCTCATAGATGATGTCAAAGCATAGTAAGGTTAAAGCAGCTAATGTATGACTTACCTCTTGTTTTAACCATGCCGCTTTCTGCCCTGGGCTCTTCTGCATTGCACCGGCCCTTCCACAGAGACCTTGGTGAACTGGGACGAAGGTGCCAGAAGAAATGTCCTAAAATCAAATGAACCGAAATCTCTGGAACCTGCGCATTGTATGGTGGACAACAATCAACCGAATGAGTATCTACTAAGACACAATCTGGGAGGAGCTACTGTGCAAACTCAAACTAGAGTGGAATTTCTGACTTTAAAGGGTTTAGAGCCCAGCCAGTGTTGCTCAGTGGTTGAGCATCAACCTATGAACCAGGAGGTCAAGGTTCCAATTCCAGGTCAGGGAACAAGCGGCTCAATCCCCAGTAGGGGGCGTGCAGGAGGCAGCTGATCAATGGTTCTCATGATTGATATTTCTTTCCCTCTCTCTCTTCTCTGAAATAAAAAAATATATGTTTCTTAAAAAGTTTTTAAGATGTGGGGGAGGCTTATAATCTGGTAAGAGACAAAACTACACATAAAAGTGAAGAGAAAAAAATCTACTCATCTTAATTTCTTGGATAATTGTCTTGATTTTACCTGTACTTTGACTACAGATCTAAAACCTCTGCATAAAACCATCTAACCTCTGGTCTACGTTTCCCATTAAATATTCTAAATGCATAGCCACGATACAGTCTAAATTTTCTACTCTCTAGTATGAAAATGTATCTAACTCTGTGTATTCTGAACTTTCAAGGCATATCTAGTTCCAAGTAGCCGGATTCATTTTCTCAAGTTATTAAAACACTGCAGAAATTCTATCACTCCGAAATCTTCGACTGCTTTTGTGCTCGAAAGTCATACAAGACAGCCGTTATTTTGTATGTATTCTCTTACTGACTCTCAGTCATAAATTGAGATAATCTATTATCCTGGGATACTAGAGATCGTTAAAACTTGGTCTTGTTCTCACAGATCAAGTATACGAGTTAAGGCACATATATATATATATATATATATATATATATATATATATATATATATATATATATATATATATATATATATATATATATATATATATGTATATATATATATATATAATCATGTGCCCCAATTTTCGGGCCAAAAAAAAAATGTTCACTATATAGAATGTATGGTGTCCCCTTTGCTTGGCAGATAATGATTTCAGAATGCATGAAGCGAAAGGACTACAGAGAAAGCAGTTCTCTATAAGTTGGGTGGAGAGGGAGCGCAGCTGTTCAACCAGCGGGACTACGGGTAGACGAGAGATAAGGCAAGGAGTCTTATTTTAGCAACGGGGAGGTAAAGGGCCTGTAATGATCCGCTCCGTGAAAGGGAGTGTGCTCCTTAGTCACTCCCTGCCATTCCGTCCCCATTTGGTAACTAAATCAGCTGTGACACAATAGGATTTAGGGCAGGGGTGAGGGAAGAAGGAAGAGCTCTCAGCCCAGAACGAAAATAGGGCCGGAGCACAGCAGCCCCGTGCCCCACCTGCTAGAGAGATGTCATCTGCCAACAGAAGTGCCCCTCAAAGCATGTGCGGCAGGGGATCCTGGGAGGCCTGCGCTCATTTGTCACCGGGGTCCCCTCTCCGATGCTAATTGTCACCCCGAGTCCCCAGATGTACACACTGAGCGGGATGACATCATCCTGGAGGAAGACAAGGAGATTGAGGGAGACAGACCCCTTCAGTCTCGCCTTGAGAGGAGACAGAAGCAAACCCAAAGCGAAGCTGACAACTTCCCCTTTAATTGATTTAAATTAGGAATTCCTCCAAACTTCCAAACTGTTTTCTAATTAAGTCTGAAATGAATGATGGCCGCATTGCAGACGGCTGAAAGGTGGGTTTTCTAAAATAATAATGAAGCGGGGATGCGATCTCGTTTCGGGGAGGAGTGATCCATACTCTGCAGGTGACATCTCTCAATATTCTGGGGGATTGTGATGGTGATTAGCTTATGCTGGGTTTTGCTAAAACAATAAATCCCACACAATTTTTTTTTTTTTTTAACAAAACAGCCTTCCAAATGCTAAGGCTCATCTTAAAAATAATTTTAATGAGATTTATTTTTATTCACTTTAAAAATTTATATGTGCTCATGAGAAAATATTTGGAATACAGAAAATAGAGAAATGAAAGAAAAAGTGCACCCATAATATTAGATAGAGTCACTGAGAAATATTAACCTTTTCAGTACACTTTCTTTATATTTTAACCTGTACATAACTTTAAGATCAATACACTTCATATATACAATATTTTAAGTACTGTATGTATAAAGCATATTATCTTTTCACATAATAAAAAGCAAACATGTTTTCATGAAATTATAATATTTGCAAAGATTAATTAATTATTGCATAGTATTTATTCATGTAAATCATAACATAATTTTTCTTCTTTCAATTATAAGTGCCATTTCCAAAGCATTCAGTATTTTGAAAAGGCTTTATACATTATTAATATTAATCTGGATATTTTAATTTTTTTGTTAATGTCTCAGAATTTATTTCCAGAAGTAAAAGTATTAAGGGTTATGAAAATACTTAAGAGTTTGATGTATTTGTGACATTTTTAAAGATAATTGCTCTGTAAAATTTGAGATGAGCTTCTGGGCTGGTGGCGAATTGAAGTAATTCAATAGGAACATTATATTTAAAAGTTCTATTTTTTTCAGCTCACATAAAATTGAAACAAAATGAAAATATAAAAGATTCAAAATAAATTTAACGTAAAGATATAACATATTCTATTAGTAATAATAATATGTTTCCCTGCTAAAAAAAAATGAATGGAACACATTTCTCATTCTATCTCACTCTCAGAATTCTCTCATACATGTATTGCTCTCTGAGAGATATTTTCACCCTCTGACCTTAGTTTCCTTGGTTACAAAATAAGGTCAATATTTCCTATGGCTTTGCATCTTCGTGAGCAGTACAAGACCACTCTATATGAATTAAACGCCCAGCGTGTGTTAGATGCTCATTAAAATCTATTTCCATTCGGTCACCTTTTTCTTCAGGGATATAAATTATGTATGGCATAATCCATAATTCTTCAGTTGGGGCAACGTAACCATGAGCTGCTTCAGCAGTTGAGAGAAAATGCCAAAACCTAAGGAAGTCTCCGTTCATTCTGAAAGCTTAAAGGGATCAATTGATTTATTTCCCTCAACAATGCCCATCCCTCCTTTTTTATAGGATCAAACAGTGAGATACAGAATAGAGTCTCTCTTCCCCTCACTGAGGAGGGGAAATGTCAGCTGCACTTTTCTAAATCTCGTGGCTGGCAGAGAGCATGGGAATGACATTTCACTGTCCACACTTGGGAACAAAATGGATGTCTGAGGGAAATACAGAGGCGCCTATTCGGGTGCCTCAGGAACGGAGGCTTTGCCGGGCGTCTGTGTGAGTGTGAAGCTGTCCGGATCCGTTCAGCTAATGACTCTCACTTGTTAAAATTTGAACCAGGCTTCTTTTGCTGCATTTCAAAGGATTTTATAATATCCCTCCCATCGTTGGTTGCCTGTGTCTGCAAAGATGACTCTGCGTGACTATGATCATTTAATAACACAAGGACATGTATTCAGCTCTGACCCTCCATGCTGCACCCAGTTTAGCTGCGTGTTCCTGACCTAGAGGACTCTATCTGTCCTCTTTTCTTAGAGTTCAGGACTTCTGATTTCTTCCAGGAGAAGTAAAATGCAGACGTATAGAAGAAGCAAACTGAAGGTAAAGAGGAGAGAGTGCCATTTGTCACTGAAGTTGTTGAAATGGTTGGACATTGATGGAAAAGAAACCCTTTGCTAAGAAGTTTAGTTATCTTACCTTTGTCAGTATCCATTATTGTCCTATAAGATAGTCATTATCTTCATACCCATTTTTCAGATGAGGAAACTGAGCCGTAACAAGGTGATGTAACTTACCGAATGTACCTACCGTTGGAAAGTTTCCAATAAACCCTGGCTATTCTTTAAAAAGAGTGACTACGAGACAGCTTTATAAAGTTTCCTGAAACAACGTGTAAGGTTTCTGGGTTCTTACTTTATAGACGAGGATACCAAAACTCAGCGAAGTTAACTCCCCTCAATTCATGTAGCTAAGTAACATAACCAGATTTCCTCATAGATACTTAAGTTTGATCTTAAATATATTACATAGTTCCTGACTCTATAATGTATCTCTTGTGGTACTTATGTGTTACTGGGTATTATAACTGATATAAAAATAATAATATGTGGTCCTTCTCATCACTATGCTTAGAAACTATCAAGAGAAATAAATTTGATATTAAAAAATGTCTAGAGTCTAATGCACATATTGATAATGGTCACCAGCTAAACACAACAGAGACACCTAGGGAACAGTGTGGGAGGGAGAGATTTGAAAGAATTGGATGAGAAATGGGTTGGCCTTTTAATAAATGATGTTTTTAATTTGACCCATAGGGGTACAAAACAATGTAAATACTATTTTGATATTCATCTCTTTAAGAGATTTGAATAATGTGGATAGTAATTGTTCTAAAGTTTACTTTAGGCTTATTTTTAAAAATTATTTTCTAAAAACTTTCTGAATTAAAAAAACACAACAAAATAACCGTGATGGGTCTTGCTTCATGTGTTTGAAACTCTTAACTACTTGGAAGAACATTTTAAATGATTTGCATATTACATTCCTTTCAATATAGAAACTTCTTTTGGAAAAAAAGTTAATTATACAACTCTAAGAATTCAATTTGAACGATCCCCTAATTGTTAGTAAGATTTTTACTTTCCTGACTGTACTAACTTCTATTTTTGAAAGGGACACAATTTGGGCAGTTTGCAGACCTGTTTAATCTCTATGTCTTCTCACTTTCTTCGCTTGTTCATCTTCTGAAACTACTTTTCATTTTCAGAAGATTTTACATTGTGGGAAGTTGTGGATTTGCTACCCTAGTCAGCTAGAAATTAATAGAAGGAACAAAAGGGATGGAATATTGTTGAATCTAATGGACTGGAACACTGAGCCTGTTTGCTCACAACCTTCCTTCCCCCCAAAATGTGGGGAGCAGTCTGCCTTTCCATGCAGAAAGGGGGGAGGAGGGAGAAAGGGGAGGTAAACACATGGGCAGTAGAAATGAATATGGCGCAGGGGAGGTGCTTGACCTTACAAACCTGTCAATCTAACCTGAGAAAGGGGTCATTGGTGAGGGATGGACCCATCATAAGCCCGGGGAAGTTGGGGAAGTTAATTGGTTAAAGCCGCCCCAGCTGGTGTGGCTCAGTGGATAGAGCTTCAGCTTGTGGACCAGGGGGTCCTGGGTTCGATTCCAATCAGCTGCACGTGCCTGGGTTGTAGGCTCTTCCCTGGCCCCAGGCCCTTGTCAGGGCGGGTGCAGGAGGCAACCAATCGGTGTGTTTCTGTCACTTGGATTTTTCTCTCTGTCTCTCCCTCTCTCTCCCACTCTCTGTAACAATCAATGGGAAAATATCCTTATCTGAGGATTAACAAAAACAAAAACAAAAACAAAAAACAAAACAAAAAAATTGATTAAAGTCCCAGGGAACAAATTGTATGCATGTCCCTCCCTTCCTCCCTCCTTCTTCCCTCTCCAGTCCCATGATCCACTCTTTTTTTAAAAATATATATTTTATTGATTTTTTACAGAGAGGAAGGGAGAGGGATAGAGAGTTAGAAACATCAATGAGAGAGAAACACCCATCAGCTGCCTCCTGCACGCCCCCTACTGGGGATGTGCCCGCAACCAGAATACATGCCCTTGACCGGAATCGAACCCGGGACCTTTCAGTCCGCAGGCTGAAGCTCTATCCACTGAGCCAAACCGGTTTCAGCCCATGATCCACTCTTGCCCTGTTCACTTGCATTCTCTCTTGCCAGGAACACCAGACCTTGTAGGTGTAACGGCATGTGCCCCACAGCAAACAGCATGGGTTCCAAAGGACTCAGCTTTCATATGAGATGGAATCAACTCACACTTCTACCGGCAAGATATATCGAAGGCCGCTTCTCTATAAAATCTCCAGCAATTCATCAAGTTCTAATTAAATAAATAGGAAGTGGCATATTGTTGTCTTCATTTGCATTGGTGTGAAGTTTATTACGCATTTTACAAGTTTACTGACTATTTGTATTACCCATTTAGAAGCTCTACCATTAATATCCTTTGTCTATTTTGCTATTGACAAGATTTTTATTAAATTTTATAGTGCTTCAAATGAGGGCATTATTTCTTTGTCATTATTTTTGCGATTTCTTATTGCTAAGACATTTTTTTTAAGTATTTAACATTTCCCCCAAATACATTTCTTAAGATTTCATCCTGTTATCAATCATTATTATTGCTCCTAAATGTGTATGTGTGATTGTCATAGATGTTATCTGTTTTACATACAAACTTTTTACCAAAGCACTGTGGATGCCTAATATAACTTGATCTCTAAGTTTCCCCTAACTTGTGAATTATTTCAGACTAGAGGCCTGGTGCACGAAATTGGTGCAAGGCTTCATCTGGAAAGTCGCCCTGAAGGCCATTCGGACAGTCATCTGGCCACCCGGTCTAATTAGCACATTAGCTCTTTATTATGTAAGATCATTTGTTGGGTTTTCCTTTAAGATTCTCGTTGGTTATGAAAGTTCTCCCCTGCTTTTTAAAAGTTAATAAATGTGCCTGTATATTCCAAAGAGGCTGAAGTCCTACTTGTCTTGTTCCAAATGATCACTTTGGTATTCCCTTACAGAAGGCAAATTCAAGTCCCCTCCATTTATTCATGTGCTCTTCCGTAAGGTCCAAAAGAGTTTTCACACATGTTCTGCTGCTCAGAGCATCTAACTTGCTCTTAACATTGTATCTTATGAGAAAGGAAGGAAGGAAGGAAGGAAGGAAGGAAGGAAGGAAGGAAGGAAGGAAGGAAGGAAGGGAAAGAAAAAATGTACACTGTAGACTTGCCTTCTCAACATGAGCATATTTTAGCCTTTTCACTGCACTGGGTTAGGGGATCCCTGAAACGTGGTCCCTTCCCTCACTAATGATGCTCTCTGATGGAGGTGGCCTGTGGGTAGTGCGTGATCACCAGCAGGTGAGAATTACAGTTGCTTGGTCTTCATAGCTCATCCTTCCTTTTAGCGAAGCTAGCAATAGCCGACTCATCTGTCAGGTCTTAATATTTCAGTCATTTTCTCTAGAAGTCCTCAGTGCTGTCACAAGCCAGGTTAAAAGCAGACTGAAAAGCATATCTTCTATCCTTACCTACAATCACCTATGCCAGTGGTCAGCAAACGGTGGCTCTGTTGACTAATGTGTTTGCCAACCACTGCGTAAGGCATTACCCTTACCCAGAAGTTTTGACTTCAGGTTAAAGACATTAGTACATTATTAAAATGTTTTTTAAGTGTTTTACCCTAAGGCAGTGGTCAACAAACTCATTAGTCAACAGAGCCACAGTTTGCTGACCACTGACCTATGCAATAATCTTCTTCCATTTGAGATGCTAAGCTCTCTGAGGTCAAGGACCATGTCTGACTCGTCTATGTCTAAGTGCATGTGTTTTATTTATTTACACAGAAACAGCATGGCTAGAATTTTTTGTGAGGGGTAAGCATAAAGATCTATAAGCAAAAAGGAAAAGAAAATATTTTGCTAATACAAATAAATAAAAATGAAATCAATATTTCGATAATGCTAACTATATTTTGAAAAAACACACAGATGACTTTTTTGCACCTTTGCATGACTTCGTATCAATTCCAAGAAAATATCTGGGTCTGTAAGTGGAGCATATACAATATTAATTCTCTTATAATTAATGTTACGCAAATGCTCCATAATGGGAGCATTAGGGAGTGAGTTGTCTCTTATTATTTTCCCTGCGAATGTGAAAAGGGAATCTACAATGCAAATGTTCTTCCAGAACTCTGAACGGAGTCCAAATGCTTTCTTCGAGGGCGGGGGAGAGGAGAGTGAAGGCAGAGTGTAAATACTAAGCTACCGAGGGAAAAAATATTTCTTGGCACTGGGTTATGGAGACTCAAATGCATGGACATTGAGAAAGAGAAGGGATTTGCGCATAAATTCACAGCAGGCAGATTACTTCTCATGCCTTTCAATTCATTCATGTGTAAAACAATATCATATCATAAAATGAACCATTAGGAAGCCAGAGAATGGAGCATATGGGAAATAGATTCCTGAACCAGGCCAAGAAACAGATGTGTGTGTGTGTGTGTGTGTGTGTGTGCGCCCATACACATGTGCATGTGTGTGCACATACCATGTGCAGAATCTAGAAATCTATTCGTTCCCTGTTCTATATTTGCTACACATATTCCAAACCACCAAAGTTCTGAGGAAAGAACTCCCAGTGTCTTAGGTGTGATGACCTTGCAGATATTCTGTTTTAGGATCATAAGCTAAGGAACCCATCTCTCACCTCACAGCTAGACAAACATATCTGAACAAACATATTATTTGTCTGTGTTTGTTTTCCAATTATTACCCTCCGGGCATTTCAAAATTGAAGGGGAAGTGAGCTTATAAAGATGACTGAGTGACTGTCAACTTTGGTAAACACAAACAATTCAGGAATTCAGTGTCACAGTGAGATGGCAGTACTGGCCACATACTGACCCACCTTCTTCCCTCCTACAGCTCTGCACAGTAGGTGTAACCTTGCTTAAGGCTATTATCTCTCTAGGAGTGGTCCGGTGAGCGAAATTCGTGCACATTAAAAGGGGATTAATTAGAGGAAATAATTTAATATTGCTCTTTGCCCTTTCTCTATAATAGAAGTGTCAGAGATTAAAGAAAATTTATAAAAGGTATATGAAAACCTTCCTTCTATCAGAGTCTGGGGCACACCACAGAACCCAGAGTCAAGTCCCCAGCCACCCACATGCACCTCAAAATCGCATGAGACCCAGACCTGACTGCCCGCCTCCCCATCCACCTCCCCCGCACATTGGGCTGGATCCAGACCCAGCCTTTCCCACCCTTGTCGAGGCCCGCCAGGCAAGGGACATAGCCTCAGGTCCCCTGGTGCCAGGATGGGGGGCGTGGTTTGAGGTTCCCCCAGCCCAGACCAGGGTGGGGGCTATACCTTGAGGTTCCCCCTCAAGCCCTGCCAGGTGTGGGACATGGCCTGAGGTCCCCTGTCTAGCCCCATGGAGGTTGGGGAGGGTATAATCTCAGGTCCCTGCTGATTGCTGGTTAAGGCTCGTTATGGGAAGTTGGCTTCAGCTGTGGGCGCCGCCATCTTTGTGACGGAGTGGTGGTTAATTAGCATATTCCCTCTTCATTAGATAGGATTTCCACCTACTTCCAGAAGCCTTCCCGATTTAATATTCTGGGGACTCCATCCACTCTGTTCCCAATTTCTCCGACTCTGGACTGATAGCTTGTCTCTTATTCTTACCATAGTGTACCCTAAAACATCGTGTAACATCTAGTTTCCTTCATCTTTTTTTTTTTTGCCTTAAGCACATTCTGTTTTACATTTTTTGAATGATAGCATCACCATTTCAGAATTGTGTGATTTTACAAATATCTCTTAGAAGCCAAATATCTCTTAGGAAGGTTTTCTAAACCTCAATTTTACTATCTGTATTGTTGTGCAAATTGTTTCTTCCCCACCAAAATCCAGTATAAACACCCAGGAAATCTGAGCTGGTGAATGAATGGTAAATTTGAATACCTTACCCTCCTTCTCTGCTCGAATGTTGCAACACTACCTTAAAAAAAAGTGCAGGTTTGATCCTGGTTTTACAGGAGATAACCAATTAAAGTTTCTCTCTCACATCAGTGTTTCTCTCTTCTCTGTCCTCTTCCTTTCTCTAAATCAATAAATATATATCCAACCTTTTGTTGTGGCAGTCTGAGCGGACTAATACACCTGTCAAAAATCATACACCTATGGATGAGGATAATGCGGAGGGAGGTAAGGGTAGAGGGAGGGGTGGGGGCCTGGTGGAAGAGAGCTATAGGGGTAAAAAAAAGATAAACAAATGTAATAATCTGAACAATAAAGATTTATTAAATAAATAAAAAAAGAATCTATACACTTGAAAAAAAAAGGAAAAAAAAAACACAACTGTCCCAGGTGACAGCAGAAAGAATTCAAATGACCCCAAGTTCAGTGTCCGAGAGGTAGGGGCATCGAGCTGAAGGAGATGAGAGTTGTGGATGGAGTTCGCAGAATATGGAATCTGAAAGCGTACTTCCAGGTCTCATTTTCAGCTGCTTCATTTTACAGTAAAGGAACCGAAGACCCAACTTTGCACAAAGCTAGTCGCAAACACTTCGGTTTTCCCTGTGAACGCAGGGACCCTTCCCCTGGAGAGGAGGGCGCAGCGTGGCACCATCTTTGCCGAGGATAATCCCGCTTCCTCTCTCCCCGCAACAGCCTGGCGCTGGCAGGGAAGCAGCTGATTAATTACGAGGAACCATCAGACTCCGCAGTGCCAGCCCCGAGGCGCAGGCCGCCTCTCTGCCCCCGGTGCCAGTCTCGGCGAAGGTCTGAGACTCGCCGTGTTTCCTGACAGTCTGGGCTGCCAGGGCCCTCCGCCCCGGGCTCGTTTGGCGGGAAGTGGGGTGACTTGAACAAATAAGACGCTGCCTCCCCGCCAGCAGGCCTGCTGTTTGTGTTGTTCGCAATCCTCCAAAGGAGGGATCCTCCATATGCTCACCTACCCTGGCGCGGGATCAAAGGAAGGAAGAAATAAACGCAAGAAGCAGGTGCCGCGAGAATGCAGGAACGGGATGGGCATTAGGGCTTGGCAGGCGAACGGAAAAGGCGAGAAGTAGCTCATACCCACCCCGAACTCCTGAGGTCAAATGCTGCTCTCCGAAGGCCCAAGTTTGTTTCCACTCTATTCCACGCGATGCCAGAGGGAGTCTGCAAACACAGCTCTGCCCTCACCTCCGAGAATCGCTTTCCGACGCCTCCCAAACGCATGGAAATGGAAAGTAGCGCTAATACCAGCGGACGGTGACACCTGTGTAATACGGTGCGTGCAGTGCATGCATTCATGGACAGGTCCACCTGTGCCCCCCGGATGCTGTATCGTTTGGAAATAATTCATGAAGCTCATAAAAGCGTCTACCTCCTTTGCATAGTAATTTTCAAATACTATGAGAATCTGGACGTATACAAAGAGAAATAGAGGGGAAAGATCTATGGAGACTATGACCGTTGTGACCAGGTGTGGGGTGTGGGTGTGTGTCCTGTGGCAGAGAGGGAGGCTCAGCTGTCACCCTACTGCAGTGGTTCTCCACCTTCCTAAGGCCGAGACCCTTGCACACAGTTCCAGTTCCTCATGGGGTGGTGACCCCCAACCATGAAATTTTGCTACTGTGATGCATCGTGATGTAAATATCTGCATTTTCCGATGGTCTTAGGCGACCCCTGTGAAAGGGTCGTTCGACCCCCAAAGGGGTCTCGACCCATGGGTTGAGAACTGCTGCCCTACTGTGTTCTCCGTCAAGTCTGCGCCGAGGCGAAGCTTCGTGTGGGCTTCTCTGAGCTGGTGGGAGAGTGGGGGGCAGGGAGGGGTTACTGGGAGGTACCGGGAGAGGTGTAACTGCTTCCATGATGGACTGGAGTGTGAGAACTCCCCAGTGACTTCGCTGAAACTTCTAGATCCATGCTGCAAGTCAGATTTCTCCTGCCACCACGAGCTTCCTTCAGTCTCTCCTTGCTCCTTCTCGTACTTTCCCCACCTTCTTGCACTCTCTCTCCCAATAAATCTCTTGCATGTCTCATCCTATCTTGTCTGTTTCTCAGTAACTCAAACCAGTCCAGGTGAGAATAGTCAAGAGCCAGTGGTTTAGATGTGAAATCAGGAAATGCACGTGGGGACACAATGCCAGGAAATACAGCGGTACCTCGAGATACGAGTGCCCTAACATACGAGATTTTTGAGATACGAGCCTTTGAGCGAGTGATTTTTGCTTTGAAATACGAGCAACATTTGAGATAGGAGTCATCGCAAGGATCGGCCAGCTGCACAGGACCCACCAGTTTACCGAAACTTGAGCATCTTACAGTTTCCCACGCCTCAAGGTTACGGAAAGAATTAAACTCGTATCTCGAGGTACTGGCCTCAGGCATCAGAACCGGGAATGGAACCCCATCAGAAACACAGACGTGCTATGGGCTTATCCAGAACTGCAGTTTCTGGGTCGACATTTAATGCCCATTTGTTCTGGCTTCATCTCGTTCTCTGTCAATCACCTGCACTGTTTACATAACTGAACGGAGACCTACTTTAACGAGCACAGCTTAACGATGTCCCTCTTACCCTGGTGGCTGTACCTTTAACCCACTTAAACTCGAATGCGTAAAAATAAATCGGACAGAACCAAACACATTCCTCCGAAAAGGGTTTAATTACTTCGGCAATTTGGTATTTATTTGTCCCAGTTACCATTAAGATATAATAGACTTTTCTTTTATTAATATAGCGTGAACACCCTCAATGAGTGACATTTAGAGAGGGATTAACATCATTGCCACAGTTAATATCCTCTCACACAGCGTGGGGGTCACGCCTCTTGATCTGCCCTCATGCTGTGTGGCATCCTTATTTTAAAACAGATGCGCCACTGCCTGCGACTTCCTTCTGTTACCACACACAACCAGAAAAACAGTTCACAAATGCACAGGCATAAGGCAGGGTTCTCGAAACAGCCATTTGTGACGGTGCACTGTGGAGGTGATAAATCAACCCCATTACATTCTGATGCCAGACACATCGAAGCTGTTATGGCCAGGAATTAGACTAAGTAACCCATCATTTTTTACATTTACTTTAAAACAAACAACATGAACACGAGAAAAAATAATAAACCTCGTCATTTCCCCATTTCATATCTAATTTCACGTTTCTATCTTGTTCCTTTTGAATAATTTATAGGACTTCTATCATCGACTAACAGAACCTGCAATTTTCTGCGTTTGATAAAAATCATTCCATATTAACTATTTTGGCCAAGGATCATCTGTCAATTGTTTTCCGTTCTTTAAATAATTTATTTTTGTAATTGAATCTTTTTGGTCATAGCTGGAACATCACCTTGTTCTACAAATTTCTATAATCCACAGATGGTTGGCCAAAGTTTACTCGTGAAAACTCTATTTCAATTACTGGATTGGTTTTCTATACTACGCCTATGTCAGTGTTATGGATTTTTTATTCATTTAACACATAGGTCTGGCTACTTTAAACGAATTGGTGTTTGCAGAGTAGTGAGAAAAAATAACCCACAAAACATATTAGCTTTCTACCCTCTGGAGGTTTATATTTGGGAGACATGAAAATTCTATATCTATAGAACAAAAGCCCAGCGACCTAATGGCAGAATGACTAGAATGACCCGTCAACCAGTTGCTATGACGTGCACTGACCACCAGGGGGCAGACGCTTAACACAGGAGCTGCCTGTTGGTGGTCACTGGGCTCCCACGGGGGGAGCACTGTGAGTCCACAGCCACTCGGCTGGCCAGGATGAGTGGTGTTCCCACAGCGGGCCAATCCCCACAGCCACACCCACCACCAGGGCACAAAGCCAGTGCACCGGGCCTCTATTATAATTACAATGTGGGATTAACTCACAGAAGAAAAAAAATAACATCATGGCAAAGAAATAGGCGTGACCTGTTTTGATTAAAGTAATCAGGTTGCCGGGACCGGTTTGGCTCAGTGGATAGAGCATCGGCCTGCGGACTGAGGGGTCCCAGGTTCGATTCCGGTCGGGGGCATGTACTTGGTTGCCGACACAACCCCAGTGGGATTGTGCAGGAGGCGGCAGATCGATGTCTCTCTCTCATCGATGTTTCTGACTTCCTATCCCTCTCCCTTCCTCTCTGTAAAACATCAATAAAAAATATATTTTAAAGTAATCAGGTCTACCTTCTCGGTGATGGTGATGGTGATGGTGATGGTGATGGTGATGGTGATGGTAATGGCAACACGTGAGACAGAACCGAATGTGAAACTGCCTGGGATCAGAAGCAGCAGGTGGCCTCCATAGGTGTGAGGTGTCCAGTGAGTGAGAGCAGGCAGGGAGTGGGACATGGGCGGGAAACCATATGAAAGAAGGAGCAGAGGCCAGATAGCCACCATGATTTATTCAGGTAAATCTTAAAATAACTACCTCCAGGCCTACCCAGCCTGCATGGCTCAGTGACTGAGCATGGACCTATATACCAGAAGATCGAGGTTCAATTCCTTATCAGGGCACATGCATGGGTTTTGGGCTTGATTCTTGGTAGGAGCATGTGTAGGAGATAGCCGATCAATGATTCTCTCTCATCACTGATGTTTCTATCTCTCTCTCTCTCTCCCTTCCTTTCTGAAATCAATAAAAAAAAAATATTTTTAAAAAATGATCTCGCAGCCTGAGTTTTCCCTAAATTATGTTTAGTTATGTCAACCATTATCACTCCAGGATTAAGAGAGCATTCCACCCAAGTGAACACTGTAATTTGGTGGTAAGAATGGAGTTACAATAGGTCATAGGAATCTACATGACCCTTGATGTTCACTCACATATGTCAGAACATTGTACTAGGGCAGTGGTCACGAGCCATGCTTTGCCGCTCTGTTGACTAATGAGTTTGCCGACCACTGTACTAGGGCTAAACAGTGTATTTTTTACTTAAAAAGAAAGTGTTTTCATAATGTTTTTTTTCCAGAAAAATAATGTTTACTAATGTAAGTTGTGCATTTAATAATCCTATACTTTGTTGTCTACGTATACATACATAAAATTGTTATATGGGCATAAATGAGTTGATGGAAGAGAAATTAAGATTACATATGTCATTACCTAGCCTAGTCCTGGACTTACATTTGATAAATAATAGTTTATTTCCTTCATCTTTTACATGTCAGGCACTGGATTAGACACTTTATTTGTTTCTCACATAAGACAGTAAATTCATTTTGTTTTGCCTTCATCCACGTAAGAATGGGGAATATAAAATTATTTTCAAGTCTCACAAGTAACATTATTTTATCCTATAAAGGGAAGTGCCTCAAATATGCTGGTAATGTAAGCTGAAATGAAATACAGAGCAAGAAGATTTTATAACTTTCTATAGGAACACTGTGAACAAAGTATGCCAGTAATTGAGATGACTTCCAAAATTAGTGTAAATTATTATACACAGAGGGGCAAAAGTAGGCTTACAGTGGTTCATATGGAAAAAGACAGGCAGGTGATGATGATTACAATAGCTTTATTAACTCTGTTTCGCATATTCACAACCATAAATCTACTTTTGCCCCACCCTATCGATAGGAGGTTTTTACAACATCCTGGTAGCACAGCTAGTGTTTTTCTACCTCCGACCTCTTGCCTGTCACCTGAGGCAAGGGCGCTCAACCTTGGCTGCTGCTGAGGATCACCCAGAGAGCTCTTAAAGTCTCCGTGACCAGGCCTCTTCGGAGATCAAACCAAGTCTAATCTCAGGGGCAGGGGCCTGGCATTTGTGCCTTGAAAGCTCCCTGGGTGGTTGCAGTTGGGCGGGCAAAGTTGAGAACCACTGTGCCAGGGTCCTCTGGATAGCGATTGGAGGGCCATCTTCAAAAATGCGTGCGCTTGGCTTTTCAAAAAACGTCTGTCCCTTTTCAAATCCTACTCTGCTTTCAAGTCTTCAAAGAATTGGCAGCTGCATTGTGAAGCCTTCCCATTTGACACAGCCTTTGATATTCAATCTGCTCTGTGCATAGCTTTATTATAGCTCACATAGAAATAGTCATGCCTAATGGGAGGGAAAAAATGAAAAATTCAACTTAAGGCAAGTTCCTTGAGGGCAGGGAGATAGGTGGATAGATGATAGATAGGTAGATAGACAGACAGAGTTATCCTATATAATAAAACCCTAATATGCAAATAGACTGAACGACGGAACGACCAGTTGCTATGAGTAGGGCCTAAGATGGCAGGTGGACATCCCCTGAGAGATACTGGACTGCGAGAGGGTGCAGGCCAGGCTGAGGGGACCCTCCTTGCACCCAGTGCACCAATGTTGTGCACCAGGCCTCTAGTGTAGATATATAATCAGTGAAGTAAGTGTATACTTTGATATTCTCTTGGAATTTAATTAAAATGATTTTGAATTCAATAATCACCTTACATAAACATAATGGTGCTCAATGAGTATTTGGTGATCATTTTTATGGTGTCATTTAAAATACTTGAAAATATATATAATTGGGTATTAAATGCTAGAAATTTAACATACGCATTGTTTCAGAAAAAAAATGTTCAGACAGGGAGGAAAGGTAGTGACTCTGTAATACTAGTATAGATGTATTTATTTTAAGAACTGAAGAAATAACTTTTTTATTTTGTTTTTTTTAAAAATATATTTTGATTAATTTCAGAGAGGAAGAGAGAGGGAGCAAGAGATAGAAACATCAATGATGAGAGAAAATCATTGGTCAGCTGCCTCCTGCATGCCCCCTATTGGGGAATCAAGCCCTCAACCAGGGTATGTGCTCTGACAGGAAATCTAACTGTGATCTCCTGGTTCATAGGTCAACGATCAACCACCGAACCACACCAGCTGGGCAGGAGTAAGGAGTAGCTTTTGAAAAGAACACAGTGTAGGTAGTATAATTGGAAAACTGGTTCTATTTTGAAATCTGACCATCACTTGCTGGCTGTTTTCTCTTTCTATTTCTGTTTCTTCCTCAATATTTACGTGTTCATGAGATGTGTAGCTGATGTCAGATAACCAACATTCTCCATTTCCTTGAATATGAAAATGTTTATTAGTATTGATTCTATGTCACTGTAGTTTGAGGACACATGGGAGTTGATGACCCAACCTCCTCTTCCAAGATATTTCACCATAGAGGATGTGGGACAAAGGCCTGTGTGTCAGTGACAACGGTGCCTGGGCATTTGTATCAGGGAGAACAGACAGAGGAGATGGCTGGGAAGGGCCCATAGACCACGCCCTCAAAAAACTCCATTCGCCCAGTCACCACTGTGATGGCGTCAATGTTTTAAAGGTATAAAATACTGCTAACATTTTTTATAATTGCAAAGGAAGCATGAAACTAAATTGGAAAGTCACTATCATGTTCTTTAAATAAATATTTCACGTGCAGTGCTACAGAACTACAGAGCGCTTGGAATTGGGCTCATTCAACCGAGAGACTAAATTTTTAATGTCATTGAATAGTAATTAGCATAAATTATAAGCCTCATGTGGCTAGCCAACCACACTGGAGAGTGCAGGGTTAGACTCGAGCCTCACTTTGAACAGCTTTGGCAATAGGAAAGTCACCACATAGGTAACACGCAATTGATTGTTGGAGACCTGTATTGATCATCTTTGCTTTGGAGGACAAAATATATCTCCTTATAGTTTTCTCAAATTACTTTTAGCACAATCCGCTGGAATCACTTAAAGAAAGTCAAATACTGTACTTCGTTGACATTACAATTCCCCAAATCAATTTTTAAAGTATATTTTTATAGAGAGGAAGGGAGAGAGGGATAGAAGAAACATCAATGATGTGAGAGAATCATTGGTCATCTGCCTTCTGCACACCTCCCACCTGGGGATTGAGCCCACGACCCAAGCATGTGCCTTGATCGGGAATCAAACAATGACATTCTGGTTCATATGTCAATGCTCAACCATTGAGACACAGTGGCAATGCTAATTTTCTAATCTAGTATTTTATTCTCTAGTCTAAGTGAATTCCTTTTTATCAAGTATTTCTCTAATTTTATGTTAGACTCTAGTCTGGTAGACTCTAGATTTTATTTATTTTTTATATTTTCATTTTTTAAAACTTTTTAAAGAAATGTATTTCTTTATTGATTTCAGAGAGGAAGGAAGAAAGAGAGATAGAAACATCAATGATGAGAGAGAATCATCAATTGGCTGCCTCCTGCATACCCCCTACTACTGGGATCAAGCCCGTAATACAGGCATGTATTAACCCGGGACACTTCAGTCCGCAGGCTGATGCTCTATTCACTGAGCCAAGCCAGCTAGGGCAGACTCTAGATTTTAATTCTGCAGAAGTGGATTGCAAACCCAGATGCTCCATTTGTTTATTAATATGTCCCAGAAAAATGTAACCCCAGTTTTATCTTCTGTAAAGTCAGTACCACAATAACTATCTCACATTTTGTTGCCAAGACATATTAAATATACCATCATCGTGAATAGTATGTAACAGGTAGTAAATTTGTAATTCTTTCTATGTATAGTAACTTCTAATTCTGTCTGGTTGGCCTACATCCCTGTTAAAGTTTGATATATAAGTTTGAACACAGCGTTTCCATGCACTTTTATAAAACTGTGAGCACAGGCACAAAGGATAACTTTCTACATATCTGATCTGACACCCTGATATTATTTTTTATATTTAACTGCTCTCTCCCCTCAGTAGAAGACAGAAAGGGAATTACTTTGGTAACAAGTTTGATGTTGGTAAACTTCCACGGAGAACAGGGGTTGCAGGATTTATTGAAGTCATCTTGTCTACCGCGTCCTTGAGTTACTCGTCCCTGACTGTAATAACTTGCTGTCTACGGGATCCCCGCTCTCACTGTGGGGGAAAATGCAGTTTTACATCAAGACACACAGACAGCTTAGTCACATGCCCCCCAGAAATTGTTCGTTACTTCTACGAGGAAAGAATGGCTGAAAAAGATTTGTAGATCTCCACAGACGGTCATTTTTAAAACTACAAACTGCTTCACCTGGACATGAAACTAGACATTGAAAAAAAAAAAAGTAAAAATGGAATGCTGTTGAAGTGAAAGGCAAGAATATAACTTGAGCCATATTTGTGAATATGCTGCTAAGTTTAACCATCTGTACTAATAAAAAGGTAATATGTTCATTAGAGCGAACGTCTTCCAGGCGACCTTCCGGATGTCTTTCAGGCCAAAGCCACAGCGGCTGGGAAGGGCCCAGGCTCAGGCCGGCAGTGGCAGCAGCAGCAGGCTAAGGGGCCAGCGTCTTCCCCTGACCCACCAGATTGCCTCCCGCAGAGGGAGGCCAGACTGCCACTTAGGCCGGGGGCCAAGGCAGAGGAGGTTAGGGGCGATCAGGCCAGCGGGGAAGCAAGTTAGGGGCGATCAGGCAGGCAGACAAGTGAGTGATTAGAAGCCTGCAGTCCCAAATTGTGAGAGGGATGGACCCCTTGGGGAATGTCAGACTGCTGTTTAAATACAGTACCAGTCCCACCCAGGGATCCGATCTAAACTGGCAGTCGGACATCCCCCAAGGGCTCCCAGATTGGAGAGGGTGTAGGTTGGGCTGAGGGACCCCTCTCCATGCACAAATTTTGTGCACCGTGCCTCTAGTGTTAAATAAGAAAGACAGATGATAGATAAAATAGAAATATATAGAGATGAAATATACATAGATAGAAACAACAAATATATATGTGAGGAGGTATGCCACAATCCAAAATAACTATTTGAGTTTTATATTTTATACAGGCAGAAATTGGGGGACTTTGTGTGGGAAAGAAATATTCATTTTGATTGAGATTGTGTTGACTGATGAATTTAAGGACAACTGACTTATCCATATTGAGTCTCCTGATATGCTAACATATCTCTCCATTAATTGAGTTGTTTTTTTCCTCTGAAAAGTGTCTTATAGTTTTCAATTTAGTGGAATTGCATGTGGATGGTCAGCGTTATATATGGACACTTTGGGTATAGGATAATGGTGGGAGAAACAGAAAGATGCTTTCTATACTACACTACCTTTGTACTTTTGTTTAAGATTCATCAATCACCTCTGTATGGCTCTGTACCTAGACTGTAGCATGTGCCATTATTCTCACTGGTTATCCTGACATTAATACTAGTACTACCTTTTTCTGATTACTGGTTTGAATTGAGGAATTGTAAGTCCCCCAAATTTGTTGTTCGTTTTCAAAGTTGTGTTGAACATTCTATGTTCTTTGCATTTCCATGTGGATTTAGAATCAGTTTTTTGTTTGCTTTCTACAAAAGCACTGTTGAGATTTTGATTGAGATTGTGTTGACTGTTTGATGAATTTAAGGACAACTGACTTGTCAATATTGAGTCTCCTGATATGCTAACTTATCTCTCCATTAATTGAGTTGTTTTTTCCCTCTGGAAAGTGCCTTATAGTTTTCAATTTAGTAGAATTGCATGTGGAAGGTCAGTGTTATTGCTGAATATTTTATGTGTCTCTTGCCTGGTAGAGGTATTTTTATTTTAAATTTTTGATATTTCTTTATTAGTATAAGAAACATAATTGATTTTTATTTATTTATCTTAAATATTAACATGATTCTAAATTCAATTTGCTATTTCAGATTTCATAGGATTTTTTTCCTTACAAAATCATGTTGTCTCCTAATGAAGAGTGATATTTCTTACTTTCTAGCCTTGACAATTTTTTTTATATCTTATTACACTGAATAACATCAAAACAATATTGAATAGAAGTGTTCAGTTTTGATTTGCTGCTGATTTTCAGAGCAAAAGCATTTAGTTTTGTACTATTAAAATAAAATGTTATCTGTAGGCATTTTTTTAGGATATACTTTATCTGGTTAAGATGATTCCTTATCATTCCTAGTTTATGCAGGTATTCTGTTAGGAATAGATGTTAGATTTCATCTGGTGCTTTTCTGCATCATTGAAATGATATGTTTCTATTTTATCTCCTTGTTGGCTTATGAGCTCTATTTCTACTGTGTTTTATGTCAGTGTTTACTCTAGGGTTTAGAATATACACAACTACATGATCAGCATCTATCCTTAGTAAAAGTATGGCACTTCATTCTCAGTCTGAGCACCTTAAAATATATATACCCATTTATCAGCAGACTCCCTTCATTTTTATACTGTGTTTGTCATACATGTTAGGTCATTATCCTATCTAATAAAAGAGTAATATGTAAATTGACCATACCTCCTCTACACCCACAAGCCATGTCCACCTGCCAATATGAGTGAGTATGCAAATTAACACAACCAAGATAACTACAGCCACCAAGAGAGCAGGAGGGAGGCTTGGATTGCCCCTGGCAATGGAGGAAGCTAAGTGCCAAGGCCTCCATTGAAGGCAACAAAGTTTCAATGGCTGTGCAGCAGAAGGTTTGGCTCTGCTCCAGGCTACAAAGCTTCAGTTGTAGAAGATAAGTAAATCCCTAATACCAGGGCCTCTGCTTGGGTTGCTGAGGGGCATGGCCAGCCTGCAAACCACCACAGGCCCCTTTCCCAGGCCACCCCATGCTCCAAGGTAACACCCTTCCTGATCCAGGACACCCTTCAGGGCAAACCAGCTGGCCCTCACCCATGCAGCAGGTCTCAATCCTATCTAATAAAAGATAAATATGCAGATTGACCATCACTCTAATACACAAGATGGCCACCACAAGATGGCCAGCAGGGTAGGGCAGTTGGCAGGGACCAGGCCTTCCAGGGAGGGCAGATGGGGGGTGATCAAACCTGGAGGGGAGGGCAGTTAGGGGTGACCAGGCCCACAGGGGAGGGCAGTTAGGGGCAAACAGGCTGGCAGGGGAGCAGTTAGGCATCAATCAGGCTGGAAGGAGAGTGGTTAGGGGTTGATCAGGCTGGCAGGCAGAAGTAGTTAGGGGCAATCAGGAAGGCAGGCAGATGAGCAGTTGGGAGCCAGCCTGGATTATGAGAGAGATGTCCTATTGCCCTAAACGGGAAGTAGGATATTTCTCAAGGGGTCCCAGATTGGAGAGGGACTGGACTGGGCTGAAGGACACTCCCTCCTGCCCCTCGTGCACAAATTTTGTGCACAGGGCCTCTAGTATATTATAACCACCATGATACATTGTTACTAATTTTGCTTTAGAACAGTGGTTCCCAATGTGGGGCACAGGCTCCACAGGGGGGCAATATGATTTGAAGAATGATTTATTAACAGTGAATTTTTTCCATTTCTACGGCCTTATATAAATATATATTGTCACATATTTATGCATTTCAGTTCTCTATTATGTTTTGCTATTTTTTCTTTTCGCTTCATATTGATTTTTTTTAACAATTTCTTAGTAATTTCTTCTTCAATACTTCAACTGTCCTTTTGTTCTTCTTTTTTTCCTCTTTCATGGATGCCATGTTCTTTGGAAGCTTATTTAGACCCAATAAATGGCTTTTTAGGCTTCCTTCACATGAATAGAAATTCACTTTTTGAATAATAAGAATGGGGAGTGGGGAGTATCAGGATTTTAGAAATGCTTAGGAGGGGCATGGCCAACAAAAGGTTGGGAATCACTGCTTTAGCGAATCAATTATGCTTTAAATCAATTTAAACGGTAAGAAAGATTCTTGTCCAGCTGGTGTGGCTCAGTTGTTGAACACTGACCTATGACCAGGAGGTCACGGTTCAATTCCTAGTCAGGACACATGGCTGGTTGCAGGCTTGATTCCCCAGTAGGGGGCATGCAAGAGGCAGCTGATCAATGATTTTCATCATTGATGCTTCCATCTCTCTCTCCCTCTCCCTTTCCCTTTGAAATCAATAAAATAATTTTTTTTAAAAAAGAAAACAAGCATCTTAGCATTTGCTTATGTATTTCCCACTTCTAATGCATTTCATTAGTGTATATCCAGAGTTCCATCTGATATTATATCCTGTACTTCCACCTGAAGTGGTATACTCTATCTTCCTTACAGTTCAGGTCTGCTGGGAATAAATTCTTTGAGTTTATTCCTCCACTTTTTTTTTTTTTTTGTCTTGCATTGTTTCTGCACATGGAAAGATATTACTCTTGTTTCTCTTTATGTATTCTGTCTCTTTCCTCTGGCTGCTTTTATAAGGCTTTCTCTTTACACTGGTTTTAAGCAATGTGCTTACAATTGCCAATTGTGTAGTTTTCTTAGTTTACTAAGTATGTTTAATCTATGGATTTATAGTTTCATTACATTTGAACTTTTTTCAGCCATTATTACCACAAATATATTTTTTAATATTTCCTTTCCCTTTCTTCTTCAGGAATGTGTCAACTGCTCATAGAGTAGGTCATCTAAGATTGTCCACAATGCACTGTTCATTGTTGTCTATTATTAATTTTCTTTGTGTAAAATTTTAGATCATTTTATTACTATATGTCTTTAATATCAGTGAGATTTTTCTGCAATATCTAATTTGCCCTTAAACTATTCCTTGTATTTTCACCTTGGATATTTTAATTTTCTTCTTTAGAGGTTTTATTTGGGTCATTTAACATTTTTTTTAAGTCTCTGCGTACCATGTTTAATATTTCTTTACCTTCTGACATACACGGAATAGCATTATGTTAATTGTTTTAATATCTTTGTCTACTAAATCTATAAACTGTCATTTCTGGATCAGTTTTATTGATTATATTTTCTCCTCACTCTGAGTTATAGTTTCTTAATATTTTGCATGCCTGGGCATTTTCATTGATTCCAGACACTGTAAATTTCACTTTCCTGGCATGGTGGCTATTCTGGTATTTCTAAAAACACGATTTCCTTTTTGTCTGTGATGCAGGTAAGATATAAGGAAACCATTTTAGCCTATTAATATTTCACATACTTTTGTTTTATGTAAATTTATATAATTGTATAACTTGACTGCTTTTTGAAGGTCAAGATGGTAAGTTGGATTCCAATTATTTCATCTTGTTTGGAAGGGAAGTACATATAATATTTCCAGAAACAACAATGTACTGTATTGTGGTTCAACCCAACACCAAGGTATTATTTGAAAAAAATATATAACCATCTAACTAAAAATCTGTCCAAATTAATGAGATACAAAAATGGATTCATGCAATGTCTTATTTGTCATATGGTGCTGAACAAAGATAAATTATAATTAGAAAAGTTAACAAATAGGAAACAGGCAATAGTGAACCAGGATAAGAGAGATGAAAAAGCTCAGGAAGGATTAGAAATAAAAGAAAAATACCTGAACAAGAAGAATCAGGAATGTGTGAATGGCACTGAACATAGCATAAAGAAAATAGAGAATGGAAAGGTAAAAAATAAAATGTGTCAGTGGAAATGAAGAAAAGGATAAAATAAATTTGATAAAAGGAATGAGAAACCCAAAGATAACTAGGCATGTTATAATAGCAAACACAGAAAAAGAAAACAACCACACACACACACACACACACACACACACACGCACGCACACACACAATGGATCCAAGAAAGCTTTCCTAATTAAGATGCAAACTTTCATAATAAAAGGGCAAACTGGAAAATACTGGTACAATAAGTTGATTGTAAGGCCCACTGTAGTAGAAATATTAATACTTTCTTAGTTCCACAAAACCCTACATATTAGTTACTATTCCATGACTCTTGTCTACCAGAAAATACTTATTCAAAAGCAGACCTGGCCTGAAAGAAAGCAACCTGTGTCACCATCAAGGTTGTATAAGAACTTCATCTGTCCCTGCTCCACAGATAAAGACACAGAGAGTCCCATAAATTTACCAAACAGACTGCCACACACAGCTAGTGGATGTGAGGAGCTGGAATTTTCACTCCTCCCTCTCTCTCTCTCTCTCTCTCTCTCTCTCTCTCTCTCTCTCTCTCTCTTTCTCTCTCTCTCTCTCTCTCTCTCTCTCTCTCTGTCTCTCTCATGCCTTTGGAAACCTTTCCAGGTGCACAGGCGCGGACAGAAAAAGCGCACTACATGAGTTTCCAGGGGCTTCTCTAATAAAACACCGCAAGCTGGGAATCTGAAAACAACAGAAATGCATTCTCTTCCAACTCCGAGGCTAGAAGCCCAAGATCAAGGTGACGGCTCTGAGGGACAGGCTATCTCCTGGCTTCCTCCTGGCTCTCGCTACAGCCAGCAACCCCGAGTGTCTTGGCCTGTGAACGCCTCGCTCCAAACTCTGCCTTAATGCCACATGGCTTTCTTCTGCTCTGTTTTCGCACGGGCTCGGTGGTGGGTTTGTTTTGTTTTGTTTTTGTTTAACTCTGACCTAAAGGTATTTCTTTCCATTGACTTTTAGAGAGTGTGGAAGGGAGAGGGAGAGACCGAGGGAGAAACATGGACGTGAGACATATCCCACACACACCCCAACCTGAGCCAGGGGTTGAGCCTGCAATGAAGGTGCCTGACTTTGACCGGCATTGAACCTGGGATCCTTCGGTCTGTGAGCTGAGGCTCTAACCACTGAGCCAAACTGGCCAGGACTCAGGGGCTCAATCCTTATAAGTGCACCAGTCCTGCTGAAATAGGTGCCTAGGCTACTCCAGTATGACCTCAGCTTAACTTACGTGATTACATCGGCACCGGATCTATTTACTAGTAAGATCACATTCTGAGCTAGTGAGAGCAGGGACATCCACATATCTTCCTCAGGAGGCACATGCCTATCCGCATGCTAAAGAATGCCCCCTTCAGTGCCTCCCAGGGTCACATCAGCGGACAGCTGATGTAGCGGTGATTAATCTTTACAAAATGCAAGGTGAGAATGAATTGGTCCTTGGCTTCAAGAAGAAAAGGTTATTTTTTGAACAGCAGTTTCTTTTATGCAGTGCTTATATTTTATTAATAATTAATAAATGATTAATGCAGATTGCTTTCTTCCAAATAAATTATTGGAATATGTTATAACAGATGTGAATAAATCATGAGTTGTCTGCACAAATATCAGGAGTATAATACATTCTGTTTAAGTATTAGTTAGGTGTCTGAAATAGGGGTAAGGGCTCAATTGTAATATATTAACCACTCTTTCTATCAATGAGTTATTAATTATTGAAGTCCAGCATGTTCTGAAATGACTTTCTAGATGTTCTATTGTGTAAAGCATGTATTGATATTGATTTCATTTTTCTCTTTTCCTTTCAGCGGTATATAATTGAATCGGGGGAAAATATCATCTATAACAATTAAAGACAGTCTAAAACATCAGCAATCGAGCAAAAAGTTATCATACTACATGTTTTTCTTCTTCTTAAGAAATGAGATTGCTTAGTCAAATGATTTTAATCATTCCCTTAATGGAAATATGCTTACAAGAGGAGAATAAAGTAGCAGAATGATCATCACCTAATTATCACTGTTATCATTATCATCATCAATACTATTTTTTTGCATTGGCTTTGTGCCAGGCGTGGAGAAGAGTATTCTGAAATTTTTCATTTCAACTTCAAAATAATCTGAAGAATGAGATGTTATTACACTTCCCATTTCACTCATGAAAAAAAGTTGTATTTTAGAGCAGTTGAAAGAAATACAGAAAATCTTTTGTAGAACATAGTTCACAGGAAAGAGTCGGGATTCAAATCCAAGAAGTCTCCCTGGACGTGGTGGGCTTCACAAGGAAGAAATCTGGAAAGAGCCCGCTGCAGTCGGAGAGCTGCTCTTGGGTTCTGAGGTCCTCACTTGTAACCTGAAGATATTAATGACGAATGTGTGCAGTGCATATAACCATCCTGTACTAGTATCATGCCCATGTTAACTCACTGAGACCTCAAAATAACACGCTGAGGGAGATTCCATCCTCCTTCACGGATGAGAAAACAGACACACACAGACCTACTAAGTAACATTTCCAAGCGTATTCAATAATACTTGTACTAAAATGTGAAACGCAATCCGAATTGCAAAACCTCTGCTCCTAACAGTATACTCTACCACCTTATGGATGTGTGTAATATGTATGTATGTATGTATGTATGTATGTATGTATGTATGTATTTAGATAGAAGATTCCCACGCTCCCCCAGCTCTGAGCATCTCACAACTGTCATTTCTTTTTTATTAAAGCTAAATCTTTGCTCCATATTCTAAGAGCATTTTAAGGCAAGTTGTCCTTAAAATGGTCCTTTATTGTTTACCAAATCTTACCTTTGATATGTATATCTGCTTTGATAAATGGCAAAATGTGTTAATAAAAAGCTGTGGGTCCAGAGCTCTTGTGTAGAAGAAGCAACCATTGGAAAGCACTAGCCAAGCAAAGGGACTCTGTTTGAAAGAATGTCCCAAATGAGTGACAATGAGTCAGGCAAGTACACAGAAGTACATCTAGTCCAGGTTCTCCATGGTTACTCCATACATACTCTTTTTTTCTTAATCTCCACCATATTCTGCACGACTCACAGGCCCTGTTCTGTTCCAGCTTACTGAATGACAAATGCATGCTTTCTGTCCCACCCTGTGCCTTTGGTATTTAAAATCACCAAAATTCTAATATCAAGAAGAATAAATTTGGGACCCAAGTATTCTGGTAAGAGAGAGTAACTACATAAAATAAGTGTAATCCATTGATTATATTTTGTCATTGTGCAGTACAGTCCCAAAATGGTATTTCTACTGTGTATTTTAAACTGTCTCTCTTAATTATATTTGATCATAGATGTACCTCACAACTATCCTGTGGCTGAGAGTATGGTTGGGCACCGAGACCACCACTGTATCTTTTTCCTGCCACAGTCTTTTCGCAGAAAGGGACTGCAACACAAATGAATAGAAACTAGAAAAGAAATATAAATTTGGAAGGCATTTTTTGGGAGCCAGATGGAGGCTCCAGTTTCTTTCTTTCTTTTTTAAATATACTTTATTGATTTTTTACAGAGAGGAAGGGAGAGAGATAGAAAGTCAGAAACATCGATGAGAGAGAGACATCGATCAGCCACCTCCTGCACACCCCACAGTGGAGATGTGCCCCCAAGCAAGGTACATGCCCCCGACCGGAATCGAACCTGGGACCTCTCAGTCCGCAAGCCGATGCTCTATTCCACTTTCTAGTGGACCCACAGCTTTTTATTAACACACTTTGCCATTTAGCAAAGCAGATATACATATCAAAGGTAAGGTTTTGTAAACAATAAAGAACCATCAGGTTAGGGCAGTGGTCGGCAAACTCATTAGTCAACAGAGCCAAATATCAACAGTACAATGACTGAAATTTCTTTTGAGAGCCAAATTTTTTAAACTTAAACTTCTTCTAATGCCAGGTCTTTAAAATAGACTTGCCCAGGTCATGGTATTTTGTGGAAGAGCCACACTTAAGAGGCCAAAGAGCTGAATGTGGCTCATGAGCTGCGGTTTGCCAACCACTGAGTTAGGGTATTGCCCTCAGCTGTTTGGCAGCAGGTAATAATATGCAGATTTTTAGCCCTGCTGAAGCCCCAAGGTTCATCAGAAAGCTGAACCTTGCATAATTATGACCTGCCGAAATTTGCCTCCAGCATGGGTCTACTGCCAACCTATGTTTACCAGCTACTCTTGTTGTCATGTGACAAGTCCATGTTGTATAAGCAGGATTGATGCTGACTACAACCAGGAGTAGCTCACAAAACTCTGCATAGATCCTTCATGTTCTTTCCTGTTTCCTGGGTATGATATGAATTAATACATTGGTATTGAAATTGGCAAAGCCACAGGAGAGAAGGGACCTGGCTCCCTTGATTGACCACTTAGTAAATCGCCTGATCACGTTTTTAGATGAATGCTAACAAACTTTTCTCACGGTTGACCAGATATCTATTTTTGAGGCATGTGTTCCAGGAACCAATGTTATTCTAAATAATACATAAACTGAAATCAATAAATAAATCAGAAGTAGCAATTTTTTAAAAACTTGCCCGGGAGACACATGCATTCCCCCATTCTCCCAGCTAGCTCAACCTCTGCTCATGCAGTTCTCTGTTAATCTCTCCAGCTTCGTCTCATTTCAGTCTTTTCTCTCCGGTACACTCAACTTGAGGAGGATTTTTATTATTTTTTTTTATTTTTTAAAATACATTTTATTGATTTTTTTTTTTTACAGAGAGGAAAAGAGAGGGATAGAGAGTTAGAAACATCAATGAGAGAGAGAGACATAGACCAGCCGCCTCCTGCACGCCCCACACTGGAGATGTGCCCGCAACCAAGATACATGCCCTTGACGGGAATCGAACCTTGGACCTTTCAGTCCGGAGGCTGACACTCTATCCACTGAGCCAGACCAGTTTTGGCTTGAGGAGGATTTTTAAAAATATGTATATAATTCTTCCCTTTACATTTTCTATTTTGTAGGTCTGGAATGTTCTTTCCTGGTATCGTTTAATGGCTGGCTCCTTTTTTTTTTTGCTTTCAGATATCATGACAAATGTGGAGATGTCACAGCCCCGCCTAATTGTTAGGCCCTTAGACAGCAGTGTACCCTATCACTCTCCTAATAAACGGACCTCAGATAACTCCTACCATTTATTTAGCGCCCCACATGTTAAGCACATTTCCTGGTCTTGATAAAGGACAAAACTATAATTACCTTTAAGTGTTGAGGGAATAAGAGCTAATTCATTCCAAAGGAATGGAAATCAGCCTCGAAAGGTTAAGAACTTCACAGTAAGTTGTACCCCGGGTGATAACAACAATCGAATTTGAGGTCGGACACTGTCCACTCCAAGTTTCTGCTTTAGAGAACTGGCTAAGGCGACGCTTTCCCAATCCACACAGAGGGGATGTCGTCAGCCACTTTGAGGTAACCCGCTTGGACAGGAAGAGGCTGTGGATCTTAAAAAGCTTAATGATTGCCTGAAGAGTGCCTTAAAGTTTCCTAATTCTAAACCCTTTGAGAGCGGAGTCCAGGAATGTACATTATAAGAAGCTAACAAGGTCACTTGGCTGTCTTTTCTCGGAGAGACCAAGCCCTAGAGAAAAGGATAGTCTCCTTACACTGCGGGAACCACACGGGCTGAGAAGAAACAGCCCAATGTGGTTAGAAGCTGCTGATATCAGGCATCGTGTGTTGTTTCAACTTAACCTAAGCACCTCTTCCCCTCAGTAAGCATCTGCCTGCCTTCCGTCAGACAAACAAAATCAAACAAAAAAATAAAATCCACAGAAGTTCCAATATCGTCCCACAAATCGGGGGTGGGGAACGTCTGGCCCTCGGGCCCCCGAAACCATTCGGTCTGGCCCTGCCAAGGCAACCCCAGGCCGGACTCAAAATTCAATAAATCGGGAGCTTTTTTTCATAGCGACATACATTTGTATGAAGTGATTTAATATTGAGCAAATGATGTTCTAAATATCCAAATGGCCCTTGGCTTAAGGAAGGTTCCTCCACTCCTGCAGCAAATGAAAGTAAAAAATCAGTAGAGGCCGAGACCAGTTTGGCTCAGTGGATAGAGCGTGGGCCTGCGGACTGAAAGGTCCCAGGTTCGATTCCGGTCGGGGGCATGTACCTCGCTTGTGGGCACATCTCCACGGTGGGGCGTGCAGGAGGCGGCTGATCAATGTCTCTCTCTCATCGATGTTTCTGACTTTCTATCCCTCTCTCTTCCTCTCTGTGAAAAATCAATAAAATATATTTTTAAAAAAATCAGTAGAGGCCCCACATAATGGGAAGAAGTTGTGGGCAGGAGGAGGTTCAGAAGCGGGGAGGTGGGGGGGAGTGGGGGGAGGTGAGCTTGAAACATTGGCTTCTTCCATTATTAAAAGGCACTTATTGTTCCGTGTTCATTTCTGATAGAAATATGAGCCATCAATTTTCTTCTATTTCCAGATCCTATAGATTTTCGACAAATCTAACCACAATGAAAACATTTATATTTTATTATGGCCGATTCCACCGGGAACTCTCCCTCTCTTATTCCTTCTCAATTTCCTTCCGTAATTAAACGGGGGAAATTGCCCCGGGGAAGGGATAAAGTAAGCTAGGATTATACCCGTGTTAAGTAAACATGTGAAAGGTGTGTGTGTGTGTGTGTGTGTTTTACTGAATATTTCAGATTACTGGAGCTTATTTTTAAAAATATACCTAATGACCTGACCGAGACAATTACTAAAACTTGCCCATTAATACCCTTTGAATGGTAATTATATTTTAATTAAAATGCCAAAGTGATCGAAAGGTGAAGAATAAGCTAATTTACCGCGCGGAGTCTAAACAATGAAATAAATGGGCCAAAGGACTTAAATTTTTATAATGTTTTTTTTTTTCCAGCAATGCTGAAAAAGTGATATTGCAGGCAATTACGATTCCCCCACCCCACAAATAAAGTAATACACAAATAGAAGCAAATTAAATCTACCACTCAGCAAATTTCATTTGCCACAGGGAGATTAATATGAAAAGGGTCTCTGAATTTTTATCAGAGCAGAAAACTTAATAGGCTATTTCAAAAATTCAGCTCTGGCTGGCTTGGGGAGAGATAATGGAATTTTGCAGCTTAAATCTGGAGGTCACGATTTTAAAAATGCCCCAAGTTGGCAGTGACTAAAAGGCATTCCTATCTGATGCCTATGTGAAATGAATTACCGGTTTCACTCCAGTGGTTACCAGATCGGGATCTAATTCGGTCCAGACGACGGGAGCTAATTGGCCCGAATGCTGGTGTTCTAAGGCGCCATCCAGCCACGGAAAGTGGCCTCCCAGTCTGGCTCTGGACCTGGTTGCCCCCCCATGATGGGAAAGATGGGGGTGACGTTTATCTGGGCCCATGGACAGATTTTGATGGAAATAAATCAATGGTGAGTCCTGGCAGCTCATGCTTTCTCCCTGCTGGGTCCTGGGGCTCTGGAGTGAGAGGTTGGGGAGAATGTGTCTTTTTTTGTTTCTTTTTATGTTTTTAATGATTTCAGAGAGAGGAAGAGCAGAGGGGAAGGAAGGTGAGAGAAGAAGAGAGAGAGAAAGAGAAATGATGAGAGAGAGACACTGATCGGCCGCCTCTTGCATGTCCCCTACTGGGGATCAAGCCCACAACCCGGGCATGTGCCCTGACTGAGAATCAAACCATTGAGCGACACTGGCCCAGAGGGAGCATGTGCCTTGCTCCCTCTTTACCCGGAAGGAAGCGTGTGCGAATACAACGGCCATTTTGGGGGGTTCTGAGCTCCATGGACAATGGGCTGGCTCTAGGAAGAAGATTTTCAGAGGAATCCAGGGAAAGGGGATATGGCTGCTCCTTTTATTTTTATTTATTTTTTTATTTTTTTAAATATATTTTATTGATTTTTTACAGAGAGAAAGGGAGAAGGACAGAGAGTTAGAAACATCGATGAGAGAGAAATATCGATCAGCAGCCTCCTGCACGCCCCCTACTGGGGATGTGCCCACAACCAAGATACATGCCCTTGACCGGAATCGAACCTGGGACCCCTCAGTCTGCAGGCCAATGCTCTATCTTGTCTCAGAGCGGCTGCTTCTTTTATTGCCCATTTGCACGCAACTGACTCTTAGCGCTGAAAGGTGGCATGGTGGAGGAGGAAGTGAAGTCAGTGAGACGTGTGAATTAGGGACAAACACTAACCATTATACTGTCCTCAAGGTAAAGCAGTAGACATAGGCGGCCACCAGCCCAGACAGGTGGCCAGGATCCAAATTCTGGTTTCATCACCTGGCATTGGGTGCACTGCCGGTCTCCCCTGAGCCACAACTCCTCAACCTCCTCTGACTTTAGAGCAGCGGTTCTCAACCTGTGGGTCGCGACCCCTTTGGGGGTCGCCTAAGACCCTCAGATAATGCAGATATCATGATGCATAACTGTAGCAAAATTTCATGTTTGGGGGTCACTACCACATGAGGAACTGGATGTAAGGGTTGCAGCCTTAGGAAGGTTGAGAACCACTGCTTTAGAGGGACGAAATGAGTTACTGAACCTCTGTAATGGGTATGGCACAGAGTAAACGCCTAACAGCACTGGTTATAACATGTCTGTTCTCACAAATGACTAGTTGCCACTATTGTTGTTACTGTTAACTGTCAACACCCATCTTGCAAAAGCCACCTCCTGGACTTGTTCTGAGGACCAACAGATACAAAGAAACGTGGAATCTATGACGTTCTAGGCCAGTGGTTCTCCACCTTCCTAATGCTGGGACCCTTTAATATACAGCTCCTCATGTTGTGGTGACCTCCAGCCATAAAATTATTTTCCTTGCTACTTCCTAACAGTAATTTTTGCTACTGTTGTAAATCGTAATGGAAATATCTGTGTTTTCTGATGGTCTTAGGCGACCCCTGTGAAAGGGTAGATGGACCCCCAAAGGGGTCGCAACCCACAGGTTGAGAACCGCTGTTCTAGGCAAATCCAAGATGCCAATAACTATAATCATACCCAGTTGATCTTTATGGATCATCCTGGCTTCTTTCTCTGTTACATCTCACTCCTGAGGATTCAGACAATGTCCGGAGGTTCCGGTTAGCACTCTGGGCGCAGAATAAAGCGGAGGCACACAGCAAGCGGGGCAGCGGGAGACTGATCCCTGCCGCCAGCGGGTTCCCTCTGCTCCGGGCTAGCGGCCTGCCAGGGCGGCGTGTACTGTGTGCCCGCTGTTTGTGGGAGCCAGTGGGTATTAAATTATTTCATCAAGCAGTCCTGCAACTTTGCGGCTCCCTGGTGGGCCTCCTAATCTCAGTTTATGTTCACCCATCGAGCCATGATTGCCGGAAGGGTTATTACTATTTCTCATTATCCCATCTCCAAGTCCCCCTTTATCCCTTTGTTAAAATGGTTCCACTGAGAATATTATAATTTTTTTTTGCGCTCAAATTGAATTTCCTTTCTAACTCCCCACCAGGAAGTCAGAGAGTTCCAGGTTCCTAGTGATCGCTCAGAAATTCTCCGGGACAACAAAATGTGTGAGTTCCGTAAGATTGGTTTATGTGGGGGAGGGAGAATGACCTTTATATTTTCCATCCATTGATCTGCCTCCTGCACGCCCCCCACTGGGGATGTGCCCGCAACCAGGATGCATGCCCTTGACCGGAATCGAACCTGGGACCTTTCAGTCTCCAGGCTGATGCTCTATCCACTGAGCCAACCAGTTTCAGCAGGAGTGTGTAGTTTTTATATCACATTCTAACTGAGTATTAAAACACAGTAACATGAAAAGAAGGAAAAAAAAACAAAAATGCCTTACCAAGAAAGGCTAAGGACTGATTGTATCCTTCAGGAGGACTGAGCCTTGTACGGTTCTTGGCACAGACCAGAAACGCAATTAGTATTTACCGAAGAGAAAGACAGAGAGAGGGGTATCAGCTACAGGCACAGTCTCCAAATGCCCTAGATGCCCATCATATTGGAGGGCACAGGCAGTAAAGCTTGAGACTTCTGTTGTTTCGCCCATGATCGCTACGATGAACACACGTTTTCTAGAAACCCTCTTTCTAAGAATGTTCTTTTACGGAACCACCAGCAAACGCATAACTTCGTCTAATGAGAAGCTTCTGTCAGTTCTCATTCCCACTTCCACGCTAGTATTCTTAGGAGGGGGGAACACGCCGAAACTTCTAACTCCCACGAGTCATCGTTTCATCAGAAAGCTCCCACCCGCTTCTGCGTGACTTAGTTCCGACCTCCTGCGGGTAGTTAACACTGATCACAATCTTCCTCGGTGCCAGGAACCACTCTACAAATCTAAAGAAGGTAATTCCTAGAAGGCTCTTAACGAGTTATAACTAGTAGCTCCCCTGCAAAAAATGGGGATGAGGCTCAGAGAGGTTTAAGGAAATATCTATGAGCCGGTCATTATCTGTGAAAAAACACAAATGAGGGAGACGTGGCACTCTCCCCTCAAGGCACTCTTATTTTATTGGGGAAGACATATATTTCTCTCATGTACTTCCTGAGAGTGGTATTTGTATGTACAGTGGTACCTCGAGATACGAGTGTCCTAACATGAGATTTTTGAGATATGAGCTGTTGAGCGAGCGATTTTTGCTTTGGAATTTGAGCAACAGTTGAGATACGAGTAATCGAGAGCATCAGCCGGCTGCACACGACCCACCAGTTTACCTCGACTCAAGCGTCTCATAGTTTCCCACGCCTCAAGGTAGTGGAACGAATTAAACTCGTATCTCGAGGTACCACTGTATTTTTCTCATGTACTTCATGAGAGTGGTATTTGTATGTACAGTGGTACCTCGAGATACGAGTGCCCTAACAGATGAGATTTTTGAGATACGAGCCATCGAGCAAAGGATTTTTGCTTTGAAATACGAGCAACGGTTGAGATACAAGTAATTGCGAGGATCAGCCAGCTGCAGATGACCCACCAGTTTACCGAGACTTGAGCATCTCATAGTTTCCTACGCCTCAAGGTTATGGAACGAATTAAACTCGTATCTCGAGGTACCACTGTATCTCCGAGTTGCCATGAAAAATAAACGTAAATGATGCATGTGAATGGCTAGTACAAATCAATTTCTTAAGAATTAACTGATGAAAATGATTATAATTACCAATATGTTTATTATTATGTTCATGAAAGTAATCAACTGTCTATTAATAAATCGGAGCAGCCGGCATGAGGAAGAGAGGTTTGAAAAGACCGGTGAAGGGTGAATAGGTATTGTCCCAGCACTGCAGTTGAAGATAACTAATCCTCATCGTTGGAACAGCTTGCATCGTGATTATCAGAGTGAAGTGGAATTTCTCATAAAACCTTGACCTCCAAGTCAAAAAACATGGACGCATCCCCTTCCTGGTGACCACGACCAGCCCAGGATTCCTCAGCAGAAGATGAATTGTGCCATTTGGATCATGGGTCACCCAGCGATCTGTTGTCAGCGTGACTTTTGCGTTTTGCCAGGTATTAGGAGAGCTTATTTATAGAAAGCAGATGGCTCTTTGTCATTTAATTCGCTGGAATTTACTTAGTGCGAGGGAGGGAGAAATCAAGCTGGCTCCATGATAAAAGCTTTCTAAATACATTAGCTCACCGAGTGGACAGCAGAAGGACAAATAGAACGCTGCTTTTTAAAAAACGAAATTAGCCTTCTTTTATGTCTCAGAAGAGATAAGGCCGAAGTGCTCAGCGCTGAATGAGAGCATGAGGAGAAGCAATTTCAGGATTGGCTTTATCCAGAGAGGGATCCTCTCTCGGCCATTGACCACCGTGCCGCCTGGCTATGCGGTGCCCTCACTGAGTGCCCAGAATGGATCAAGTTCAAACAGCGGTGCCTCGTTGTGAATCCCAGGTCCATTCCACTCGACTCTTAGATCTCTGCCTGGTTTATTTACTTCTTATTTTTGTTCTCAAACAGAACCTCTGTTCTGGCATGACAAAGCATCTTTGCTTTTTTGCAGTGATACAGATTCTGCATACTTTCAAAGGCTCTCTCTTTTTCTCTCTCTCTCTCTCTCTCTCTCTCTCTTCCTCCCCGCACATTTCAAAAACATGACCTGTCCGATTGTCTTTGACTCGAATGCCCTTTTCTTTTCCTTTGGGGTGATCCCCACTCAGTCTTCAGATTAAACATCCCGCCTCCTGGACGTCTTTCTGAAAATGCTGAATCATCCACTGCCATCAAAATACAAATTAGGCAGCTAGCCTATGTCCAAGCAACGTATGTGTTTTGCATTAATTTTTCTCCCACACTCAACTTTTAAGAGAATACAATGATGTTCATTTTACTCAATACTTTGTCCTAGTGCTTCCTGTTCTGTCTGGTGCTTTGATAAATGTGTTTTCCCTCCTAATGATGGAGTGACTGACTGATCTCAGATCCTACAGCAAAAAAGCCCTAAAGGGATGGTGATTCATATACTCGGAACTGTGTTTTTTTTTTTCCATTCCAGAATAATGTCTATCTCTCTTCAAATGAGATGGAAGGTTTCTTTAGCGTCCCCGAAGTCTGGGATTAGTCACAAGAGGATTAGCTCTTTCATAAGAAGGATGGCACCTCAGTGGGTGGATGATTATGGTCTCGCCTGTCACGAGAGGGCTCGAGAGGGTACACGGGTTTGGCATCCTGAGATTTGCTGAAGTGATGTCAACGCCCCTTTGTCACTCGTGATAAAGGACAGATGATAAGATATAAGAGTAAGTACTAGTTAATCCAGTAGGTAGCAAACCTATACCTGCATTTTCGCCGGAGCCTGAGAGTATAAATCATTGAGAGAGGATTCAGAGAAATGAACGGATCCAGAATATGTCATAGGTAGCAGCATCATTCATGATTCTCCCTCCTCACCCCCACCCCCACCCCCTCGGACCTTTGTATTTGCACCTGCAAGAGTAAGAAACTTGACTGCTCTGTTTTTCCTAACCTTCTTTGGAAATTTTTCTTAGAAATTTTAACTATTGCCTAAAGGTCCAAAAAATAAAAATCTACCAATTGCTTTAAAAAAAAGTATATAATCCTTCCAATCCTTCCAAGCTTTTTAAAAAGGAATAAGCCGAGATCAGTTTGGCTCAGCGGATAAAGCATCGGCCTGCGGACTGAAAGGTCCCAGGTTCGATTCCGGTCAAGGGCATGTACCTTGGTTGCAGGCACATTCCCAGTAGAGGGTGTGCAGGAGGCAGCTGATCAATGTCTCTCTCTCATTGATGTTTCTAGCTTTCTATCCCTCTCCCTTCCTCTCTGTAAAAAAAACAAACAATAAAAATATATTTTAAAAAAGGAATAAAATGAGCAGGAGAGAAGTGAATTCCTGGGTCTCAGTCCAGCTCCTGATGGGCAGGTAGCCTTTTGAATTTTGTGGAAACATGGGTGTGTACACCTCATTGACATCCAGGTCACGGCGTGAGTGAACTTTTCAGATACCTTCTATCCCTATTCAAAATATTAGAACCCAAATTTAATTCCCGTTATTGTAAGTGAAGGTGAGCTCTCTCTACACTGCAATTGCATTTAGGGGTCAGCAAATCACAAGCCACAGGACAGATCTACAGGCAGCAGTTTGTCTGTTTTAAATAAATTTTATTGTAACACAGTCGTGGCCATCCGTGTATGTGTTGTCTATGGCTACATTCACTGCAAAGGCCAAGTCCCAAGGCGAGACAGACTCCATAATGCAAAGCCCTAAACAACTGGCTCTTTTTAGAAAATTGGGGCCCAGTGCACAAAAATCATGCACTGGGAGAGGGAACCCTCAGCCAAGCCTGCCCCCTCTCACATACTGGGAGCCCTCAGGGGATGTCCTACTGAGGTTTCCGGGCTGAACAGGGGAAGGCACCAGCCCTGTCACCCCGCTGCTGTAGCCACTGCCAATCAATGCAGCCACCAAGGTGTTTTCATCAACACGGACTCCAGTCCCTTCACCGTGAAAAAATGACAACTTCCTTTAGGCATTTCAAGATGTGTCTTTCATAGGATGTGACATTTCTTTCTTTCTTTCTTCTTTATCCTCACCTGAGGATATGTTTCCATTGATTTTTAGAGAATGTAGAAAAGAAAGGAAAAGACAGAAACATCAAAGTGAGAGGAACACTTTGATTGGTTGCCTTCTGTATGAGCCCTGACCTGGGCCCTGGCCAGGGAAGAGCCTGCAACCTAAGTACGTGCCCTTGATCAGAATTGAACCCAGACCCTTTGGTGGGCAGGCTGAGGCTCTATCCACTGAGCTAAACCGGCTAGGGTAGGATATGACATTTCTTAGCCCTCCAGCAGCGGACTTTAGTTTTTTTCTCCAGGATTGTGATGGAAAAACCCTAGATCACCTTTTTGGATTCTTATACCTGAGTTACTAAGAATATTAGCAGTGGCAAACAGGGAGCCTAGCCAATGAGCAGTCAGAAAAGGTGTTTCCTCTGTAGCTCACACCAATGGCCTCCGATCTCGGGCTCTGCCCTTGATAAAGCCTAAAGCCTCTGGGCCTGAGCAGGGTCCCCCCCCCAGCTCTCTCTGATCTCCGGCTCTGCTCCTGCCCAGGCCCCTGGCTCCACCCCTGCCCAGGCCTTTCCCAGGTTGCTTAGGACCCAGAGGAGGCCTACCTCTGAGTGACCTGGGTGCTGAGAAAGTTCCCAGGCCCAGGCTGCTGGGTGCCTCCCTATGCAACTAAACCTCCATCTTTGTTGGGTTAATTTGCATACTCATTCTGATTGGCTGTGTTTCGGATTTTCAATTGACTAGTTCTGTGACAGCAACTAGCACATACAATAGGAACTTAGAAATATTCATTGAGCAGAGGAGTACATCAAATTTGCGGCTCTACATGCACATAGCCATAAAATGACCAATCAACCTGGTGATCATGGGAATTTAGTAAAACGGAGGTGAATAAAGAAAGGCTTTGGCCAAAACCGGTTTGGCTCAGTGGATAGAGCGTTTTGGTCTGCGGACCGAAAGGTCCCAGGTTCCATTCTGGTCAAGGGCATGTACCTTGGTTGCGGGCACATCCCCAGTAGGGGGCGTGCAAGAGGCAGCTGATTGATTCTCTCTCATCCATGTTTCTAACTCTCTATCCCTCTCCCTTCCTCTCTGTAAAAAAAAATCAATAAAATATATTAAAAAGAAAGAAAAGAAAGAAAGAAAGAAAGAAAGAAAGGAAGGGAGGGAGGGAGGGAGGGAGGGAGGGAGGGAGGAAGGAAAGAAAGAAAGAAAGAAAGAAAGAAAGAAAGAAAGAAAGAAAGAAAGAAAGAAAGAAAGAAAGAAAGAAAGAAAGGCTTTGGCAACGCTGTATTTCTGACACTCATTTGTTGCGGTTTGTTGGTATCCCCTAGCCCCCGGTATTGATCTGCACAAAGAAGAAAACATACATGCAAACTCATACATCCGTGTGGTTGCCAGGTTCATTCCCCACACCCACCCTCAAGACGTCTGAGCCCTAATCTCAGGAACCTGTGAAGAGCGTCCCTTTCTTTGCCAAAGGACGTGGCAGGTGCGATGTAGCCTCAGCACCTGAGATGGGGAGGGTCTTTCCAGTTGCCGAGCTGGGCCCCGTCTAATCCCATGAACTCCTGAAAGCGGAGGCCTCGCCCCGTTGAGTCAGAGGAAGTTCTGATGGTAGCAGGAAGGTTCTGCCAGGCGCCATGCCGCTGGCTTTGAAGGAGGAGGAAGGAGGCTGTGAGCGTGGGAACAGGGTGGCCTCAGGAGTGGGAAAAGGCCAGGAAATGGATTCTCCCCGAGCTTCCAGGAGGAAAGCAGCCCCATGGACACGGGGAGTGTAGCTCCATGAGTCCTGAGTCGGATTTCTGTCCTATAAAACGGTAGTACAATGGATGTGCTTTAAGCTGCCAGGGTTGTGATAATTTGTTAGAACAGCAGCCATAGAAAACCAATTCCATTAGCCAGCATTTAAGCACTGCATGCTTTATGTGCAGGCACGCAAGTCCTGTCTCTTTGGAAAAATGAAAAGGTCTGGTAACCCTCTACCTGTAGCCCTGCATGGAGACAGTTACAGGGAGTTGAGTCCTTTTTTAAAAAATATATATATTTTTTATTGATTTTTTACAGAGAGTAAGGGAGAGGGATAGAAAGTCAGAAACATCGATGAGAGAGAGACATCCATCAGCCACACAGGGGATGTGCCTGCAAGCAAGGTACATGCCCCCGACCGGAATCGAACCTGGGACCTTTCAGTCCACAGGCCGATGCTCTATCCACTGAGCCAAACCGGTCTCGGCAGAGTTGAGTCCTTTTAAGCAGGTGGGTAAGCGCTACAACCATCAGCCCCTCTCTTACAAAACGATTCCTCGCAGCCTCATACATTAATGGAACCTGCAAGATCCCTGCGGGATTTGAGTCAGAATCCCATCTGGCCAGCAGTTAAGTGTTTAACGTAGACGAGTGAACAGGGTAACTAACTGTGTTATTTACCACCCCAGGAAGGCACGTTTGGAGGAATGAAATGAGACCCAGGGCAAGAGGTGCTTGAGGTGGATGCCAACCGATGGGGCATGGGGTACATGGCCACTCGTGATGTTTACCGAGAGAGGTTTCGTTAGTTCCACCAACCGACACCATCTCTCAAACGCTCTTTCTTTTGAACGATGAGCCACATTGAAGTAGAGCTGAATAATTTGTGGGACAGACTGTGACATGTCCTGACTTACTTTCATCAAATGTGCCCTGCCGGCTACAGCGCATGTTCCTTCCTTCCGTTTAGTCTTTCCATCTTCATTCGAGATGGACATGAATATTCGATGCCACCTGTCTTTCCTGGTTAGCGACAGCATGTCACCGAGTCCCAGCCTCAGTGCTTCCTTTTTCCTCTCTGATCAATGAATTCATGTATCACATGATCGGATCAAATAAAATGCATGCATTCTACTAACTTCTTTACCGGTGTTATTGTGTTCCATTCATTTATGTATTTATCTATTCATAAATACAGGTTGTCCCTAAAATGTTTACATACTTTTTTTTTTTTCTTTCTGAGAGCTCAATTGATGTTTCCTTCTTTTTGGATTTTACCTATCGGAAGGAAGAGTGATTCAAAGTGTGTGTACATTTTAAGGGATATCCTGTATTTATTAAGCATCTGATCTAGGCTAGGCATTACATAAGGCACTTGTGACCTCATTATGAATAAAGAAATGCAGATCATTCTCTCCTGAAGCTTACGGTAGAATTCTCCACAGTTGCAATGCTCACCTTCCTTCTTTATAAACACAGTGTTCATCACAGTGGCTGAGACATGAAACATGCAGTCAATATTTAATGAAAGTAAGAGGGAAAAAAGAGAGGACAGAAAGAAAGGGAAGAGAGAGGAAGGAAGAAGAAAAAAACAACAACAGGTTGCAAACAGGAAGAAACACACTCAGGGAGGGCAAAGAAAGGCAGGGAAAATGAGTTTTCTGAATACCAACTTCTCTCAAACGAAATGTGGGCCCGAGCTGACCCTGAGAAAAAAGAATGAGCAAGTTTCTACCGAATATGCATCCTGACAGAAATTCATTGTTATTTAATGTAGACTATCAAAGAGCCGGCGATGCAATGTTTTACAAACTCTCGCGCTGAATTATTCCAACAGCAGAGGGGACTGAATGGGAATGTCCAGAGGCTTCAACCGAATCGAAGAGTAGAATTTCTTTTAAGTCCCTGGATTTCCTTGAAAAATTCATGAACATTTTTTATTTCTACTCATAATGCAGCCATTTTAAACATAAACACACACACATTAGTTTGCTGTCAGATCTGCTAGGGAAATGTATGCTCTGGGACATGGCAGCTGTGGTTCCTGCACTGCTGCCCGCTCCCCCTGGTACCCCACCACCTACTCTGAAGCTCTGAGCACCTGCCAGCGTGCAAGGCGACGGACCGGAAGGAGAGCAGCCTGGTCCTGAGTCTCTGAGAGGGATGCCCGCGGTGAAGGTCCCTGGAGCCTTGACACTAACCAGATACCAGGGCGAGTTGTCACACTAGGAATCACTGTTCTTACTGTACATGACTGGAGTCCTGTCCGCCCTTTAAGGCAGCGGTTACTATGGCAGAGGCCCCATTTTCGCCATTTCCGAATCGCGAAGTAATATGTGTTTTCCTTTTAATATCCTTCAGCGGAGACTAAAGTGCCTCTCGCGTAATTTCATTAATCGGCACAACATTTCCTTTTTTACAGATGGGCTTTTTCATCCTGTAAGTAGCCTTGTTTGATGCTAAGTTAATATCTAATGTCAAACATTGCTCTGGCTTAAGTAATAGCACAATGTTTATAATTGGTTGGCCGTTAAGAGGTTGAGCTTTCAATCCAGAGAAAATGTTGCTATCAGATAGTATGGACTTTAAAATACTTCAGTGGGCCGAGACTGGTTTGGCTCAGTGGATAGAGCGTCAGCTTGCAGACTGAGGGGTCCCGGGTTCCATTCCAGTTGGGGGCATGTACCTTGCTTGCGGCACATCTCCACAGTGGGGTGTGCAGGAGGCGGCTGATCGATGTCTCTCTCTCATCGATGTTTCTGACTTTCTATCTCTCTCCCTTCCTCTCTGTAAAAAATCAATAAAATAAAAATAAAAATACTTAAGTGGTGGGAATATAAATAGATAGAGATAGAGATGTAGATATAGATATGGGTATGGATATAAACATATCACAGATATATATATATATATTTTAAATCAATGGACTTTTATAGATAATGGAAGAACTCTCATTTCTGTGGAATGAACAGTTCTTGATGTAATGGTTTAAACTGATATTACTAGGTATCTAAGCTTGCAAACATGTAAATATAAATGATGATGTAAATCATTGGGTTATGTAAATATCTGACATCATGTTGCTCAATGGAATGTCTGATGGACATGAGGGCCCATCACTAATCCCACGTTTGGCGGGATTCACGAAAAGTTTCCCAACGTACTTGAGAACTGTTTTCCAAAAGACACTGGAACTACTCCTTCCCGGTATCCCAATAATTCAGCCTGGAAGTTGCTCTCTTTCTATCAGGAGGAGAGGGTGGTTTATGAAGCCACCCACAGAGAGAAGGATTAGTAGCGGCGTGTCCCTGTGTGTGGAATGAAAGAGAGCATGTCCCTGACCTGCTGAAAGTGCTTGCACAAGCAAATCCAAGAGGACACATAGAGAACAGTAACACTGGCGGGGCATTTTTTTTTTACTTTAAAATAGGTGCAGAGTGTTATTAGCATCTCGGTCTGAAATTAGTATGATAATTATCAGCTTTTACATTAACAAGCGCAGGATCCAACATAAATCAATTCACATAGCTGATGTTTATTAAACTACTACATTGTTTTGGGGGCTGATGATACAGCAAGGATCGAGACAAAAATAGCCCCACCCTTCCTTATGGTGCTTACGTAGAGGATGATTTGGCATAATAGAAATTAAAAAGATCAGGTAATGGTGATCATTTTTTTCCCCAAAGAGCTATGAAGAAAAATGAAGCTTGATGTAGAACTAGAGTACGTTACTAAAACATAGTCTTCTCTGCTTATTTCCCCGGGAGGGGCGGCCATTGAGTATTACAAATAAAGAAAGCAAGCCACGGGTATTTATTCTAGGCAGGAGGATCAATACGCTTGTCCTATCCAGTGAGTAGCAAGAATAACAGACAGGTGTGAATAATCACCAATGCGGTAAGTGAGACGCCCAGAAATAGCCACATGGATTCCTGTGGGCTTGGTGAGGTTTTGTGGGTGAGAAAGAGATGAAAATTCTTTAGAGTGACGTGAGCAACATTTCTTCACCTTATTTATGCCCCAAAAGAGGTCACTGTGATTACTGTGTTGGAAAAAAACCAATAGAAGTGGGCACACAATGCAATATACAGGTGATGTATCTTAGAATTGTACACTTGAAACCTATATAATTTTATTGATCATAGTCACCCAAATGAATTTTTTTGAAATGCCAGAAAAAAAAAAAAAACAGAACTAAGGGAAGAACGGAAGCAGGAGAGAAGACAGGAGAAACCATGATGAGGCTAGAAGGAGGAAAAGAGGCTTTGTTGAGAGTTGTGTGTATGTGGTGATGGCTTACGGTTTAAGATACGTTTTAAAGGTAAACGCAACACAATCGCTGATGCCTTGGGATGCAAGAGTGAGAAAAGAGTGGAAACCAGAATGACGCGGGTATTTGATTTAAATAGCTGTGCAGATATTGATGAAATTTACTGAGATGAGAATGTGGGGGGTGGTGATCAATTTGGGGGAGTAAAGAATCAAGAGTTCTATTAAATGTGAGAGGCCAATTAGCCATTCCCGTGGAGATGGGGAATCCTTAATTGGAGAGTGAGTCTGGAGGGAGCGTGAGAGGTCAGAGGTAGAGGTTCATATCTCAATATTGTCAGACTATGGTTCATATTTACAGTGCGGCTGGGTGACAAGAGTTCTGAACTGAAGGTTTACTCAGAGCAGAGAGACAAAGATTGATCCCTTGCTCATTCCACCACTCAGACATCAGGAATGGTTGTTATTACAATTTTACTGCGATGGCAGGGAGCCAGTTCATCAAAATCCTCGCCTTCATTAATAATCATCCTTTGCACGAGTTCAGGGAAAAGCTTAATTAGAAGCATCGAGATTGATCAAAATTTCCTATTATCGGCTAACATTTCAGAGATGGAGAGAAGCTTCCATTCGCTATGGTTCACCTCATGTGTGCGACTCATCTGCACCACTAGCCCGTCTGTTCCCTGCACCTTCTCTACAGCATACTCTGCACAGTCTCTTCTGGCCAGCTGAGCAACTGTCTATACTGACTGACAGTTTTTAAGGCGGAGCAATGAAAGAATGGAGCACCTGTTGGCACAGGCCTGCCATTAATTTTGTTAGCTTGTTTTTAAAGAAAATTCTTATTTTTGTCAATGTGTCAAAGAAAATTATATTAAAGTGTACAAATATAGAAATATGATGAAAACTACAGATCACACAAAAGCAACGGCAGCGGATTTTATGATGAAATGATCTCTTTATCCAGTACAGAGAGTTTTGGTTATTCCCGGCCTGCTGAGTGCTGTAAACTTGGCTCCCTTGAACAGTTCAGATGTTTCTATGTCAGACAAACTAGACTCAACTGATATGGAAAATAGCCTGCGTTTGTTTCTGAAGCCAGAAATTCCAGGCGTGCATTTGATTTAGTTTTGTAAGGTTAAGGAATCTAAAGACTATATATAAGTAATCTATGGAAACTGAGTTTGTGGCATATAAAGAGTTTTGCTTTTCATATGGGGCTCAGGAACTATCATAAAGTGGGGACAGATAAAGCAGTCCCTTTTTGTAAGCAAGGAGGTCCATCTTTCTGTTTTGGAGACTCTGTTTAAAGATTAAAGATATCCAGTGACCTATTATTAACTCAAGAATTTTCTCTAATAATTACAGAAAGTCCTTTGGTTTCTTTTTTTAAAAAATATGTTTTTTATTGATTTTAGAAAGAGATAGAAAGAAAGGAACATCAATGAGAGAGAAAGATCCATCCGCTGCCTCCTGCACACCCCCTACTGGAGACCGAGCCCACAACCCGGGCATGTGCCCTGACTGGGAATTGAACCAGGGACTTCTTGGTTCATAGGTTAATGCTCAACCACTGGGCCACACCAGTCAGGTAAAAGTCCTTTACTTCCCATCTTTTGTATCTCTTAACATCCCGGAACAGG